>PNEQ01071756.1:6859-20832 GCA_003012365.1 Medauroidea extradentata
CACACAAACCACTCGGAAGTTTCGCTCGCGCGTTATGTCAAATTGTCCTAGAGGGCTTGCGCAAATACGTAATGAAAAATTACATTACCAGTTGAGTAACTTTCCTTGACATGTGTTGAGTAATTTTCCCTCACTTGTAGAGGTAATTTGCTTCCATTACATGTAGAGTAAATTTACCAAAATTTTTTTTACAGTGTACTTCAGTGGAACTGAATGAGGCTCGCTCCAAAACTGTTAGTTTGCTGTGACCATCTTAGAAGTAACCGAGTAAGACTTCAAGAAAACCTCGGAGAACCCGAGAAAACCACGGTAGTGTTTTACTCCCGTTTGAGAAACTCGGCACGTCGCGACATGTAATCGAACCAGAGTCCTCAGTATTGAATGCATAGTGCAAACTGCACTTGTAGCCTATATTTATCTCACAGTAATAAACAATATTGTTCACTTTATGTACTAGGCTGCTAAGGTATTTTATGAAAGTCGGCAGTCATACTCGGGGAGTTCTATAAACCGAATGA
Organism: Medauroidea extradentata; assembly: GCA_003012365.1. Taxonomy (NCBI): domain Eukaryota; kingdom Metazoa; phylum Arthropoda; class Insecta; order Phasmatodea; family Phasmatidae; genus Medauroidea; species Medauroidea extradentata. Next base: position 7,378 of record PNEQ01071756.1, read on the forward strand.
AATGCATGTCTCCATAGCTAAGGCTAATTCTACTGCATGTTAAGGGGTATTGTTCCCTACCGCCTTGGATTTATCTGTTTCTTCTCGATAACTTCTGTTCCAGTTGAAGTATCACAATTTTTGTCACGACAGGGCATAGATACAAATTTAATCGATTTTCTGTAATTGCTGGAACCGTAATATATTCATTAATTTGCAACGGGAAACAGCTGAAAAGGAAAAATTGCTTTATTTACGGGAGCGACTACAGAGGCCGCAACATTAACAGAAACAATGCCATATGGATTCCAAAAAGTGAATGAAAGAATAAACAATGCCTTGTCAGTGTGAAAAAAGTAAAACAATGTGTCTATTCCCTGATTTATAAGAAAAACCGTAAAACCGATCTGACAGGGATCAATCCCCCTTAATAAGATAATTAAATTTCTTACGGACGGGTTTGCGACGGGAAATTTTCTGTCACTATTTGAGCTGGTTTCGGTAAGGAGTCAAGTATATGCTGGATCTTATAGGTAGAACTTCGTGTGCAATACGCGACGTTGTTAAAGGAATAACTTATTTCCATAAGCGCCAGCATTAAGGGGGACTCCGTAGATAGGCTGCGTGTGTGAGGCAGGAGCGATAAGAGTGCCACTAACCGACGTGTGTAATGTATTATCGCCTCCCTGTGCAAGCCACTTAGATGGCGTGCAGTGCTTTACTATTATTCTTTTTCCCAAGGGACTTTTAGCGGTGATCGCAATATTTAAATTGTAGCCAGCACAGTTCAGAGTCTAAAGCTTGTTTCTATAGTTGTGTTTTTCGAATGCGGTTATTTTTCCATACATGGCAGTCTGAAAAACACATTTTTGGCCATTTTGAGGGTCCCGAAAATAATGCTTCTAATTAACGTGCCGAATTTTTAAAACTATAGCGACATGGTTTGAAGTGTGATCTTTTCGTAGATATACAAATATAATTTGCATTAAGTAGTTTTGTCAAAAAAAAAGAATAGCCGTAACTCGCTGAAACGTGTTTGAAGCACAGTCAGGGAGGCCCCTTAATCTGTCTCCTTACTGGTACCAGCGCTGCTAGCGGCGGAAGTGTTTCCTTGGTAAAGTAATACAGTTGAGAGTTTCCTAGCCTGTAGTATGCTGAGGAAGAAAGCGACAGTCGTCGTGTGTGCCTAGCTTCTAGCACGCATAGAGAGCCTGTGTAAACTGTGAACGTGGTGGAGGTTGCGTCGACCTCTTTCCAAACCCCTCCCACCCTGCCAGACATTTCCCTCCTGGATCTTGTTTGCAAGGCAGATTAGCCTGCTCGTCCCGCCAGTGTTTGCATTGGCACGGGTGTATTTAAATATAATGGCGTGTAGCATTACAGGTATTCCGGCCACGAGCGGACGAGGCTGTAATTCATCGCGATGGAAGGTGGAGGTGGAGGGGACTTCTTGTTCGCCACGCAGCTTCTCGGTACGATGGGTGGCTGGAGATCGGCAAACACGAGTTTCTCGAGAGTAACCTGCGTGTAGTGCAGAGGATGTAAGTAGTACGTGCGTACATTCCTAGCGACGTGCGACGGGTTTAATTGGTGTGATGCTAGCTCAAGGAATAGTTCACAGTACAATTTCGCGCACGAAAGCTAAATGTCCTGTGGATGACACGTCTGTCATCGTGAGCATTTGTCCTATGAGAACTGTGAAACACAAGTTTGTTGCGGCAAAGAAAATGTTTTTCTTAAATACTAACCACTGCAGTGTATCTTAGCCGCAATTTTTTTACGTTAATAGTATCAGAAACAGTGTATTGCTTTTAAAAAAGTTTTTTTTCTTTACTTTAAAACATTTTTTTACCGAAAGTTAAACAGCTTTTAATTAATATTTTTCTTTGCTGCAAAGAGAAAATTTTTGCTTCGCAAAATACTACGAAATGTTTTGCTGATGTTCTAGCAGATATTAATTCTTGTGAGCAACACAGAATATCTTTGTTATTTATTAGTGTTTTGGGTTGTACTAAAATTGTAATCAGCACAGCTATATGGCATGGTAAGTTTACCAGAAAATAGTTTATCAGCGAAAAAGTAATAACTTGGCTACTCCACTCTTAATTATTGGACAAACTAGTCTGGAAGTAGTCGACTGAAACTATCGTTTTTATTCCGTACCCCGCGTACTTTTTAAAGTTTGTTTCTGGAGTAGTTTGGTTGATGACTTAGCAACGTGCAGGAACTTCCGCCTCCGTGGGCGTTTGTCAACAGATGGTTTCAGTCAACCGGTGTCAAGACCGTCTGAAGTAGCTCGGTTCACTTCAACACAGACGTGAGGATATGCGAGACTTTCATTTTCGCTTACACTTTCAGGGGGGAAAAAGTTAGTAACTGAGCAATAACTGTACAGAAAGGGTGACATTTGCTTCTTCTCGGGGACATACAAAATCGCTTAGAATTTTGTGATAAGTGTTAATTGTTTATTTTGTGAATTATTTTCTTTTTATTGGGATTTACGTCTCGTCGGCAGCGAGGTCGTTGGTATCGATTACGCTCACCACACAATGTCAGGAACTAGGAGAGAAGGCTATCATGACCTATGTTAAAATACCATGCTCTCTATTCGCATGAAGCTATTTCGGAAAATAATATAAAACCAAAATCAGAATGGCCGGGAAATGAATCCGTGTCTTCCGGAACGCGTCACTGTTGCAACACTCCGCTCGGTTTGTTAATTTGTGAAATACTCGGTTTGTGCAAAGTGGTGGTAATACGAATTACAACCAAGAAGTTCCTGTGACTCAACCTTCATGTTACCAGTGGCGGATCAAGCGGTGATTTTTTTTTTTGGGGGGGGGGACACATACCTTAGAAAGTATGTATTTTCCATCCGAAGTCTAGCGAGGGGTCCGGGGGCCCTTCCCCGTAGAATGTTGGATTTTGAGGTGCCAAATAGAGCTATTTTAAGAGTTTTTGAAACTAAATGTTGAATTGAAGGTGTAAGAAATTATGATATTTTTTAAGATTATGAATTTTTGTACTGTCGTGTCAGAGTTCAGGAAGGGGGGGGGCATGCCGCCATGCCCCCTCCCCTTTTTTGGATCCGCGCCTGCATGTTACTCCAATCTATCAGAAAATTTTGCATAAAATTGAAGAAAAAATTATACGAATTCATGATTTTGCTAAGTTTTTTTTTAATCTACGATTGAAAACTCTGAAACATACCAGATTCATTTCCTACATTCCCTGTAAAACTCGTGTGTTCTAGTACATGACTAGTAAGGTTAGTGGGCTTTACATCTCGGTAGCGAGATCGTTAGATACGGTGACGCACAACTTGAATCAGTGAAAAGACCTGGGGAAGGGGTCGGTTATGACCTTGGTCAAGGAACCACCCCTTTATTCGCCTGAACATATTTCGGGAGACCATGAAACATCAATATCGCGGTAGCCGGAGATAGATCGAACCTTTCACAGCTCTAAATTGTCACTTCTTACAAACGACAAAAGGTTTGCTTCATAGTCTGGTAACAGCCGGCAGGTAATGCACATGCAAATTTATACCTAAAAGCAGCTACATGTAAAATGTACCGTATTATCGCTTCTAAAAGTCGTAACGCGACCCCACTACAGCGTGTCAAGTGGTTTGCGAATAAAGAGCGGATTTCGATGTGTCTATACTTCTATCCTTGGCATAGCCTACTTATTGCGTGCTCTTAGAAAGTCAAAAGTTATGTAAAATTGCTATAAATATTTCCTTTCCTTCCCGGAACAGCATCTGAATGAAGTATCAGTCATGCCTTCCAAAGACCCCGCAACATCAGTTACGTAACTTCATGCAAGATTTGAAAGAACCTGCTTCTCGTTACCAGTGACGTTTTTTTATTACAACCAAGTTGTGTTCGCACGGTTGGTGACGTTTGTTTTGCCTGGGATTTATAGTTGGCCGAAGCACATGCCCAGACTCTGTCTGATTCCCCCTTCCTTCTCCTCATTTCGTCCCTACAAGTTCTTCGTCTGCGTCTGTGCACGAGTGACCGTCGATATGTCTACGGAGACTCCTCAGGAATGTCCCTGTACGAGCGGCTTTCGCACCACGGTTGTCGGTGTAATTCATCTGTTCCTCGCATTGCCGGCTATTCTTCGTGGCGCGACTTCCTCTGCTGGGTTCTGACATTCGTAATTAATTCAACGGCCAGCGTTTATTCTCGAGCTCACTTTCGTGAGAACGGTTCAACATGTCACTCCCACAGCAACATTTTCATGAATGGTTTTACATCGCCAATTAGGTTTACTCACTTCATTTTAGTAATATTTTATTAATGTAAAACCGTTTAGTAGTTTGTGTCGGTGAATTTTAGATGTTTATTTCAATACTTTCAGTGATGCAATTTAGATGTTTATTTTAATACTTTCTGTCATGGCATGGAGTGCATATTTCGAGGCGAGTTCTAAAGAAACCCGTTCTTCATTTTTCTAATAAACTAGGAATGCTTGTAATATTTCTCGGAAGAAGTCACATATGGCTCTTATGGCGTTGAGGCTAGTCTACCTATTTTGCTGTTTAGTAATTTTCGTTAGACTGTGTGTCGGTTGTAACGCGACGAGGTCATGGTTTCAATTTCAAGATAATGCCTAGAATTGTTTGCAACGACTGTCTCTCCAAATCTTGGTGTGATGCTGTGAAACTGAAACTCTTGGTCCTCAAATTCTGAGGTAGGCGAACCATTGATGGGCATAAAATAATTCTAATGCTATGGTGGACAGTGGTGTGGTAAAACATAATACATGTCCACGGTCTAAGAAGAGGTCTTGACACTGCGTATGCTCTATAGCAAGATAAAGTGACTCCCTTTTTTGTTGCCGGGCGCTAGTAGTAATTTAGTGGAAAATTTGTCTTGTTTACATCAGGCAGTGATACAATTTTTACTGTTATTTATATAAAATTACATTAATATGGTAAGCTGGTATTGTAGACGTATGTTTCGTATCTATAAATGCATTGGCATGTATGGGAAATTGTTTATATAAGTCGTCTGAAAACAAATACTATGTACAGGGTGTCCACAATGACTTGTTACCTCCTGTATGTAGTTTATGCATATTATGGTATCTTGTGTTGTAACTTAACCTTAAGTAGGCTATCCAGTGGATTTATGACATGTATTAGGATGTGTTACAGGCAAGGAATGTGAACCATGTTTGATACCAGCGAATGTACCCTGGAACAGAGGATTGTTGTGAGTGCTTGGGTTCACGAACGTCGTCATACTTGGAAGACACTTCTTGAAGTGCGTGCCGATTTCCAACAACGATTCCACAAAGAGGCACCACCAAAACAAGTCCTTCTGTGTTGAAAACACTAACTCTTTGAAACAGGCAACATCAAAGATAAACCACGAACTGGAAGACCTTCAACCAGAGTGCAATAATGTCAGGAAGTCGAGGAATCAGTAATGAGATCACCAAAGAAGTCGCTCCGCAAACGATCAGCGGAGCTTGGAATACTGCGATCGACACTGCATAAACACATGAACGACCTGCATCTTCACACATATCGCCCCATGTTCGTTCAGGAGTTATCAGACGATGATTTAGCCCGCAGACGGGATGCATGTGCGTTGCTTCTTCAGACTTTCGACACAATCCCAAAATGTGGAAAAGTAATTTTCAGAGATGATTGTGCCATCTATCGGAGCTCTCGATCACGGAATGTTGTGTTCTGGTCCAAAGAAAATCCACATTATGTGAGGAATTGGAACATAACCCTCCACATGTCATGATATGGGCTGCAATGAACAATCGACATTTGTTTGGACCATATTTATTTGATGGAACAGTGAACCAGACAACTTATCTGGACATGCTGCGAACCTGGTTTGTGTCACAACTGGAGGAACTTGGTATTCTGAATAATGAGTGATTCCAACAGGATGGAACGCCAGCCCATTATGTCATCTCTGTTAGGGAATACCTTGCCGAGGTCTTTAGGAATCGTTGGATTGGCCGAGGTTCAGCAGTGCTGCCTGCTCCACTTGAATGCCCACCTCGAAGCCCGGATGTCTTGACGTGTGATAATAGCCTTTGGGGCTTCATAAAGGAGTGTGTTGCACAGCAGCGCTACAAAACCACAGATGAACTCAAAGAAGCAGTGAGACTTGCTTTTGCTCGTATCAGCGCGCAAACGCTTCGGAAGATGTCACACAGAACTTGGTGCAAAATTATTCTCTGCCATGAGAATAAAGGACCCCAAACAGATCCGTTGGATACTTAAGGTTATGTTACAATACAAGATACCATAACCATATGCATAAACTACATACAGGGGGTAACAAGACATTGGTTTAGTAAACACATTCGAACTAAATCTATTCTGTCCTGCCCTACAAAATTTTAGAATCGTTGCAATGTGTGTCCACATGTAAAAGATTGAAAAAATAAATTTTATTGTTGAAAATGTGTTCCAATACAAAATTTAATATACATTATCTGGATTTTCAAAGTTTTTCTTCTATAATACAGGCAATTCTGATAACAACAAATTTTGAGGTGTAAATTATTGCTAAGCCAAAGACAAACCAAAACATATTTTCCACTAAAAGACTTCTAGCGCTGCGACAAAAAAGGTGTCACTTTTTATTCCTCAGTGTTAAGACCTTACCTTCATAGACTGTGTACATGTCAGATATACATGTTTGCCACTGGCATTTTGTTCATCTTAGTGAGGTCCACACTGCTATGGAATCTTTTAAAGAGTTTTTATGGCACCCTGAAAACTATGAACAAATAAGTATTTTCACTATCGAAAAGTACTCGAAAATGTCATGTCATAATTTTTTTCTTACATTTTATTTCCCGTAGAAATATTTTCTTCTTGTCAGTGGAGAAAATGGGCAGTTTTTAACTCCTTGCTCGTGCGTGCTCTAAGGTAGGCAGCGCTGCAACGCCAATTTTTACTCATATTTACACGTCAACACTAAATTAGATTCTAAACATCGTGGTTTTATTCAACGCCGTTTTCGATATCTTGCGAAAATACTTGTAAATTGAGTTTCAAAGGCTATCTGTTTACCGTGCGAGTACAGATAGGTTATAAGCTGCACATCATAAAGGTTGCCCTTTCCGCAAGGATCCACCCACCTAAATATTTAGAGTGAGTTTCCGAACACCGGTATAGAGTAACAAATATTTCAGTATGTAAGAGGGTTGTTAAACGGACGGGATTCCCGTATACATTAGCTGGCAGCTGTGCGCAGTTACGTTGTTAGTTTTCAATGCCTGTGGCCAGCATAGGTATACTTTTAAAGAAACAGTTTGGCTTGATTCGTTAACGTGCAAGAAATTCACTACTCCTAGTCTGAAGATAGACCTAAAGCGGATGTAAATCACGTTCGAAACTTAAATGATCCGACGAATTTTTTATGAAATCTTGTTTGGTAAAGATTTGGTGTGATTAGTTCCATAAAGCAAACATCTTCCATTTTTTCCCTTCGTTTTTTTTCGTGACTTTCTTTACAGCAGCACTTTTTTTCTTTCTGTATTGGGTAGCTATTAGTGAGTTACGGATTAGGTAGTGTAGACTGTGAGGTCATCTGCTATGTAAACAGTGCCTGATAGAATCAGCAACTGGGACCTTGGTGTGAGGAATCGTCCCAACATTCGCCAGGGGTAATCTAGGAAAACCGTGTTACTATGTAGATCCAAATATGTTCCAATTAAAAATCATTTGGATAATTTTCACTAGTGTTGAATTTGGAGTGTTCATGTTTGTTTAGTGTGTAGTGCTATAGTAGAAGTTGGAAGCGAGCTAAGGAAAGGGGCAGTCAAAGTTAGTTGTAGATGTCTGGTACCTCTCAGAACAAGCTTTCAAGTTCTGGGGTTCAGGTAAGATATGTCTTCCACGCACGGAAGAAACGGGAGAGGAAACCGCCAGCCTAAGAAATTAATATTTCCCACTTTCCACGTCGCAAACTTGCGCGCGCTTAGAAAGTAAAAATAAATTCTCTCGCACTAGCAGTTGTGAATGGCATTTAAAAAAAGAAAAAGAAAAACAGAAGGGGCTTCAGTGCAAACGTACGGGAAGACTTTGTAATAACTCTTGACCGAACGCGCCGGAATCTCTTGGGCCGCGGGCTGTACTTCTTGTTTTTCGGGTTCCCGGGGCGCCTTCTGTCAACGTACTCTCTTCGGCATTTTCCGGGCTGCCTCATTTGGCTCGCCCAGGGGCACTGTTTTCGCCGTCGCCCGTTAACCAGTTGATTTACACGGGTGTTCTGTAGTCTGCGGTCTGGCGAGACGGAATTCGGCGGGATCGAAGGTGGAGGAGTGGGAGGTCATATCTCGTCACTGGTTCTATATCCGGCGACTGCCGACACAAGCCACTGTTGTCAGTTCTTGACGCTCGTTTGAATAGGAATAATTGTGCCCCGCTTCAGTTTGACAGGTAGAAAGTGGTCTGTAAGAGGAACCAATCGAATTTCTCTGCAAACTGGTCTTCCGGCAGGGAATGGCGGTTTCCATCGGCAACTTAAGACGTTTATTGTGCGGATTTTAAACCCCGCATTTCCTTTAAACGTATTCCGTAAAGCTACGTATCAAATTATATGGTATTAAATTACTGGTTCTCCGCTTCCCCAGAAGCCGGTGGCCGAATGGCCACCAAGGCGATCCGAGTATTTTTCGCGGCAGGGTCGGTCATCGGATTTTAGCATGTGAGAATCGTGCCGGACAATGCGGCGGGTTTTCTCTGGGATCTCCCGTTTCCCCCGTCTCATTGTCCCGACGCCGCTCCATACTCACCTCATGTCACCCCTCACTAGCGCTAAAGACCTCGACCAAAATCTCTCACACTCCGCTTACCCACAAAAATTAGATACACCGCTGTTGCATCAAAAGCTAGTGGCTTGCACTTGTTTACACAGGCGCTCAGAATGTTTTGAGAGAGACAAGGAGAGAATAATTCATTTGGTATTTAGTATATTATGTTGCATTACGATAATTTATATTTTAACATTTAAATAATAGGGTAATTTATGTGGGGCAGTATGCTTTATCGTCTGCTTCGAAATTTTAAAATCATGCTAGGAATATTCCGCAAGATTTACCATACTATATTTATATTGTATTATATTAGGCTTTAGGTTTCGTCAAAACGAATTGATTATAGAAACGAATACACATGAGTCATGACTTTGCACAAATACAGGAGCTAGGAAAGGAGTCAATCAATGGCTTGTGTTACGAAACCATCCTAGTATTCGGCTGGAGCGATTTTGAGAACATTCATAACCGAAATCAGGATGGCCGGAGCCGGGGAATGAACCTGGGTTCTCTCAAATGCGAGCCCGAAGTGTTACCGTTGCAACATCTTGATCCTTACTGTAATGTATTAAAAGGTAATATTTTCTGTAAACGCAGGTCTTCCGTACACTGGAGAAAAAAAAAAAAAAAAAAAAAAAAAAAAAAAAAAAAAAAAAAAAAAAAAAAAAAAAAAAAAAAAAAAAAAAAAAAAATTCGGGAAATAATCTGAACTTGATAGTAAACCTTCCTGAAATCGTTGTATAATTGTCATATTTAAAAATTTTTCAGTCATGCTGTAATTTATTCCCATTACTTATGTGGTTTTTCCAGTGGCGTCATTTCAGGTTTTTCTTGGGGAGGGGGAAGATTTTTTTCTGTGACAGTGACATTTTTGTTTATTTTTTATTAATTATGCATACATAAATTAGCTTACGTTAACATTATTTAAATAAAAAATACACAACAATTTTCATACCCTTTTCCTTAAAAGTCCAGGGGGCATTTGCCCCCTCCTGCCCTCCCCCCCCCTAAATGACGCCTCTGGCTTTTTCTCGGTTACCAAATCAAATGTAGCAATTGGGCAGCTACTGTAAGACCTTTGAGTTAACCGTTTACAGCAAAGGCTATATAATTTTTATCTTCTTCATCCACATCACGACTGGGTTAAAATCGTGCCAGACTTGACTGTTAAACTACTAGCTGGGCCGTTTTATAATATGTGTGACAAAATTCGTTTCAGTCTGTGATTCAGTTTTTTTTTAAGGTCAACACGAACAAGTGTTAACACTGTACTAACATTGCGCTTGCTTCACGCTACCAGTGATCCACGTGCTACGCTGCATGCAACATTATATTGGCATCAATCGTGCCTTTCTCTTTTTAAAAATTATTTTATTGTACTATTTGCAGCTGTGTATTTTCATGCCATACCTTTATTTTAGTCCGACCGCTCGGCTAAATTGTTAAGCTTCTAGCTGGTGGGCCAAGGGTCCCGGGTTCTATTCCCGGCCGGGGAGGAACACTTACATTCACCTCCTTGGGTTCAAGACTGTTGTGTTTCCTCATCCCCATCCTGCGGAAGGCAATGGCGAACTACCGCCCCAGTGCGGGTCAAACTAGCCTCCGGACCGAAAAACCATCCACCCTTTTTAATCAGTAGCATCTTAGAGCCTTGATAATTGCAGTGGCAATTCACACAACAGAATTTCATGCCAATAAGGTAAACCACACACGAGCCACTTACTGAATGTGCGTACAGATGTCTCAGACCTCCAATAATCCTCTTCACGTGTAAGAACTCTGGGTTGACTTAACGGGTTAAAACTGTGCGTAATCGTTAGCCGTTTACGAAATAAGTGCGTCGATTGAATGTGTCCTTATATCAGAGCCTGGCCGTAGATGATACCCGATAAATGAACAGCTGATGTTGATTGATGTCTCCTGACGAGTTCTCTGTGGAAGTGTTAACAGTGCGGACACATTTACCTATTGATTAGATTGTGGAACAATGGAAAAAAACGCAACCCGTACGAAATTTGTGTATTTTCTTTGGTTCTGAATATGAAAATTTTAGTTGTCACATGTTTAGGTAGACCAGTCCGGTCCATACAGTTGCGTTACATTTCACAAGATAACGAAATGGGCGCGTTTATTAACTCAGGTATAGGCCTATAGGTACTTTGGGTAGGTTAGGTAGGTATTGCTTAACGTTACTATCGCCGACGAAAGTAATTGCAGACAGAGACATTAAGTTAACGAAAGAAGAACAAGAAATGAAGCGGCTATGACATATTAAGGAACCGTCCTAGCATTCGCCTGGCGTGATTTTGGGTAACCGTTTAGTTAAAAATTTAAAGTCACTATTGTGAATGCGAGTTTAAGCATGACTGTTAGGCAAGTTACGTAATTTATTCCACAAGATGTCGTTCCAATGGTTGTTGGGAAGCATTGGGTGGGCGAAGTTAAGAAACAATAATTGTATTCACTCTTGTGTTCTTAAGGGCTTGCTCCCAAGTTTTTTTTCAGACTGGTGCCAATAACTCAAATATTTTTAGCCAAAAGTTTTTAAAAAATTTTGAGTCAATGTGCAATCACACGATGCACAATACTGTGGACGCGTTTTTTTTAAATAATGTACCATTCGCCAGCAAAAATATAATTTCCTTCATTTTTGCTTATTTTCACGGCGAAAAATGTGGTACTTTGGGTAGTGAAATCTAAAAAACCGTTCAGTATAATTCTATAAAATAAATTCAGCTACAAAGTATAACATGTAAGTGTCAAAACTGTGCAGCGAAATTTTGATATGAGTATTAGGTAGCAATAAAAATATTTTCGAAATCACTGCAAAACTCCGTAATAACCCCATCGATATTCCGACGAGGTCTTTATTTATTTTGAACCTGTTCATACAACGGCTAGAAAATTACTCTAAATTACATGCCATCAGTATGCCAGTGCTGCAAATATACGGTTACCTATCCTCTGTTAAAGTGTGTCACTGATAGATTAGACTTCTGCAAGTTATCTAAAAAAATCAACAGTTTTCTTATGAAGTACGCAACGGAAGCATATGACTCAAGGTAAGATATTCGTATCCTCTTTGCAAGTTTTGTTGAGCATCACAGCATTAGATGTATTCTAACAATGCTTACTAATATAAAACATTTAGAGAATGTGCTGTAGCCTGTTTACTGCCCTTTAACAAGAATGTCTGTAAAATCACAGTGAAAGCATAATACGAAATGCTTATTACGAACCGTCAACATTTGCTACCCTTTTCCGTCAACATTTGTTACCCTTTTCCGTCAACATTTGCTACCCTTTTCCTTACTAAAGTTAGTTATGTTGTTGAAATTTAGCTTTAATATAATTCCGAGGGCATTAGATGTTCTCCTGTTATAACAGTGAGAGCGAAAATTACGTTTACTATATAACACGGCATTAAGTACATTTTTGCGTATTAAAAACATCCGCGGAACTCACGGTGGCATTAAACGTGTTCACCAAAAGAGCAGTAACTGAAGAGGCACAAATGCAGACTAGTATTCATGTAACGTATTTCAAAGTTAAACCACCGTTCGTTTTTTTTTTTTTTTTTTTTTTTTTTTTTTTTTTTTTTTTTTTTTTTTTTTTTTTTTTTTTTTTTTTTTTTTTTTTTTTTTTTTTTTTTTTTTTTTTTTTTTTTTTTTTTCAGTACGAAAACTTACCACAGGTACCAAAACGGCATTTTTGGATGACTTTGATCGCCTGTATCGTTCGTGTAAAGAATAGGTTTTGAGCATCGTGATCTTACAGAGCCCCTGATGTGAGATGGGGAAACATGATGGCCGTGAGGAAACTATGTAAACCCGCCGACATTTCGCGTGTCCCACATGAACAAAATCAGGATCTCCCCCCCCCCTTTTTTTTTTTTCAAGTGGATTAGATCATGAATCGCATTGTTGGGATGCTAATGGCTTGATCAACCACCATGCCCTCTCTCCCTACCCTTAAATGTTCTAGAACAGGGCCCCGGCAGAGATACATGATAGAAGTTATGGTTACGCGTCATCGGGAAATTGAACCGGTAAACTATTGAACCTGCTCGAGCAATGGTAATTTCATAAAACTCGCATTAATGTCGTACTGACCTTTTTATCGTTTCACTCCAACCTGTTTGAAATGTGACACGAGCAAACTGAAGTGTGGAAATCTTTTAATATAAGGTTTAACATGCAGTAAAGGGGAAACTATGTTAAGTATCGATGCAAGTGTGGAATTATAATTTTTAAACGCTCTTTGAAGAGTGAGGTGTACTGTCTCCTATCGCTATTCAGTTACTTGCAGCGGGTTTTTAACAGGCCTCCTAATTCAGATTGGTTCGGAAAATGTTTCGGTAAGATCATTTCTTGGGATATTTTAATTGTTGTGGTAGTTACGTTAAAGTAACTAAATCAGGATGTTGAAACTTTGTGGTACACTTGTAAATATTTTAATTCCTTTCAATAGAGGACTTAAGGTTGTTCAAGTGGGGAAAAAACATAATTTTATACTTGTATGAAATAGTGTTAGTTTTGTACACATTACTTGAGAGTACACATACTTCTAACGGAAAAAAATTAGCTCATATAGTTTTCCCGTAATGGCACTTCAAAGTCAAAATTTGCGTGTTTTTACTTCATACAAAACTTGAAAACCAGATAACATAAT
>PNEQ01071757.1:0-20745 GCA_003012365.1 Medauroidea extradentata
GACTGTCTGGCTGGGCGGTGTAGTACGATACTGTGGTGGCGGAGCTAGGACACCCCCTTCCCACTCACTCCTCGGCGCCGTGGCTGTCGGGCAGGGCGGCGAAATACAATACAGTGGCGGCAGCGCTAAAAGGCCTCGTCGGGTGCCGCATGGATTGTATTACTCCATGATAACCACCTGCGCCCAGTATTGGGTAACCAAGAGAAAATATCGTGATCTGGAATGATCCTGTTCCCTCTTCATCTCTCTGGGTGGTGCTTGACATTGAAGCGACATCTTTCCAGGAGGTTGGAGAACAGAGACCCGCCAAGATAATTCGAGAAGAAGGAGGGTGGGGTATATAAGGCGGAGCTGCAGCAGGAGAGAGAGAGTTTTTGCTGGCAGGTGCCTAGTGTGATCTGAAGGATAGTGATAAGTATTGGATTGCGACGACTGTTCAAGGGCGTCCAGCGAGTGGGACCGCATCAAGTAGTAGGAAGAAGGTGATTCTAGGCCAGAAAGATTCTTCGTTATTATTTCTTTTGGTCCACCATTGTGAGTGACTTGTAACCTTTCTATAGACAGAGAACTTGTGTAGATGTATTTTTTATCCTTTATGTAAATAGTAGTTATTTCTTCCTTTTTGCCATTTATTGTGATAAATCTTTACATAGATTTTTTTTGTATATACAGTTGTAAATAAACTAGATTAGCTTTATTTTCTTTATTTTATCAAATACCTCCATCCCCAAACGTACCTAGCCCGCAACTTGTAACAGTATATTTCTGCGCGTAACTGCTAACGAAGGGCACGTCACTTAATTATTGCACGTGTAAGATATATTGTGCAGTCGGTAGTGGCCTGCATAGTTTGATAAAATAAAGTATATTAATTATATAAAATACAATTATGTAGGTTTTGGTTGATTTGGTTTAAGTACTGTTGTATTTAAATAAGAAAATACACGGAACTATATTGCGTTATTTCGCTGCCAACCATATAAGCAGTACGGGAACTATTGTTATTATTGAATTATATACAGTAACGGCTAGTGATATTTTTCAAAGGTTAAATTTTTAGTCCTCATTTTATCCCGAACGACCTATACACAACCGCCGCTTTGTTTCATGGTCATTGGCAGTGTGTCGTTGTGAAGTAACGTCTATCATTTGACTGTACCAATCACAATAAGTAGAGACCTCAAAAATCCACGGTTTGGTTTGGGTACAGGTTAGAATTCAAACAACTGTAGGTTAGTGTTGCGTTTGTAATTGGCTCTTGACTCATTTGACACCTCCCGGGGAGTCCTGGGCCAATTATGAAGGAGCAAGTGAATGCAGGCCCAGTCTCATGGTATCACATGAGTCAGCGAGCAGCTAATGAACAACTGATGTTTGCTTGAATACACATATATTCTTGGAAGCTAGCCTACAGGTCACTTAACCCGCGAATTTTTCCCGTCTCTAGCCATTTGTAGGGCCACGATTTTGTCGCGAAAAAAATTTTTGCCCCACTTAGTTTCAGTGACTCACGTGCACATCGGCAGTTCTGTTTCAAGGTTATTGGCAGAGTGTCTATGTTCAGACACGTTTATCATATGACTGCGCCAATCAGGATAAGATTATTGTGAGTCTGTACGTCTATAATTTGCCAAGGCAAGTGAGAGTAAAATCATCCAACCACAGACGATGTAGCAGAGCTGCAGGTGTGCACATGACGCATCGAAACCAAATGTTGCAAAAAGCTTTTCGCCATAAAACCGTGGCTCTAGTTATAAGGTTACTACAACAACACATTTCTGTGATTTGTATGCAGGACTCTTAGAGCCGGTTTCATCGACCTCTGTTAAGGACACTGTTACAACAATTTTCATCACCACATTTTCATTTTTCATTTGTGCCATATTTTTTTTCTTATTTTAGACACAAAATGTGACTAAATCTGGCTTTCATGAAATTTTTTTATCTCTCATAGTTTTCGCGTAATGGCTTGTTAAAGTCAAAATGTGTATGTTTCCGTTTTAAGGACTACACTAAAACCAACTGACTTACCAAACTGAAAAAATTTACAGTGGATAAAGACGTCGCAGGCTACAATGTCACGTTCATAAACACAAACAATAAAATGTGCTTGTATTTAAATAAAAATTCTGAAACGTAAAACAAAAATTTGGAAAATTCAAATTTTTTAAAATACAAAATAAAATAATATATTTTATGGTTTAACTCAGTTCAATAAGTAGCCTACAATATCGTTATTCAATGTGAATTTTTTTCAGTTTGGGAAGTGAGTTGGTTTTAGTGTCGTTATGCAAATTTGGGCTGGTACAAATATTAAAATAAAAACATAGCGATGAAAATTGCGGTAGATCGCGCCCTTAAGCATTTAACACTTGTTTAAGAGAATTAATTAAAAGGCGATTTAACGTGTAAAATCTTCTGTTAATCAGCTTTAACAAATGTTAAATCCTTAAAAGAGATTTGTGAAACCGGGCCCAAGACACATGAGAGTTAAACACCTAATCACTGAGCTTGCCGGGGCCGCGGTGGCCGAGAGGTCAGACCTCTCGCCTCCCACCAAGGCGATCCGGGTTCGGTCCTCGGATTTTCGCATGTGGGAATCGTGCCGGACGATGCCGCTAATGGGCGGGTTTTCTCGGGGATCTCCCGTTTCCCCCGCCCATTCATTCCGGCGCAGCTGCATACTCACATTACACCCTTCACCTGCGCTAAAGACCTCGATGGCGCTGACCAAAATCTCTCGCTCTCTCACTGAGATTGAAGAAGATCTGCAGATGTGCACGCAACGAACTGAAACAAATTTGGAAAAAATTCTTTTCGCGAAATTTCATGACCCTATCTATGCCTTACGTGACCATCAGCAGCTTTGCTTCATGGTTAATAACCGGATGTTACAATTTCTCACTTGTCTTTAAGTTCGACTGGCAAATCACATACATATTGAAATAAGCTTACTCTGATTTGTGCAATAAAATGAAAGGCGTGTCTGAAATAAGAGACGCTGCCATTAACCATGAAGCAAAGCTGCAGATGTGCATGTAAGAACAAAATAGTGCCAACATATTTTCGCAACAAACTTGGGTGATTTACTAATATCCCTTTTTCTATGGGGCTTTAAGCGGTGACCACATCATTTTATTTGTAGGCAGCATAGTTCAAAGTCTAAAGCTGGTTGGTATAGTTCTGTTTTTCGAATTCAGTTGTTATTATTCCATATACGGCAGTCTGGAAAAGCCGTATTTAGTTACGTTGGAGGGCTTAGAAACAGTGTTTTTAATTATGTCTTAAGAGAGAGCGATAGTCACCATCTTGAATGGTTGTATTTTGTGTCATAACTTTTCTTTTGAGTAAAGTTTTGGAACTTTATAACCTAGCTAGGGAATAGAATACATAGCCTACTGGTATAATTTTTAGACATCCTAAATATATTTTTGTCGTTACAGATCGAATTTAAGTTAGAAAATTCTTATTACTTCCATAACTGCAATTCTATCTGTAAGAACAGTAACGGAAAATAAAGATTTATAGTGACTAAAATTATATCAATCTGTATTATATTCCGTAGTTATGTTAAAGTTTCATGAATTTAAAAGTTATGACACAAAATGAAAAAATTAAAGATGGTGACTATCACTCAATCTTAACAATAACATTCCGTCTTTATCAACAATGTGTTTTCTTTTCATACGTTGTCATAATGTGCACACGTGGAACAAATTCGTAAAAAAAAAAAAAAAAAAATGTATTCCCCTGCACATTAAAACGTATTCTGAGCGCATGGTGAAGGCGCCCTGTAGCAAATTTTCGAACACATTTATTTATTTATTTCACCACCAAAATTATCAACCGGCCTGCGGATGTTCTACACAATTTAGATCCAAGCACGCGCTGGCACCGATGACGAATACTGCTCTCTAACCACTTGCGCATTGCCTCTATGGAAAAAATATTATTAATAGTATTATGGATGCCTAAACACAATTTTTAAGTTTCTGTACATACAACTCAACAGCTGAAACCGAGTCTCTGAGCCGGGAAGATTACAGCAACGAAAATAACGTTAAGCTTAAGAATGTCGCATGTTTATTTGTCTGAAACGTGCCTAAAAATACAGCACTGAATTTTCAGGGACTAATGTATTCCGAGCGTGAACACTCGTTTTAATATTCGTTTTTTCGGTTATGTGCTGGAGGAATTTCACGGCACGGCCTTGCTGCCTCGTGTGCGTGTCCCAGGTTAAGTAGAAGACCGGCTTCGCATACAATAACAGCAATGAGTAGTTTCAACATCTACAGACAATACTTCATCATCGACTATTTAATGGTAAATCGCGAGCAGTATCATGGTGATTATCATGATACGAGTAAACATGTGATTGTTTATTCACAGAAAAAAAATAGCACAAATTTGTTTTGTGCAGTTACAAAAATTTTTTAAACTTTACAGGAAACGCTTGCAAATATACAAATATAACTTTATAATAATTAATTACAAACTTTTGTATACTTACAACTATTTTTTAATTCTTGTAAATTTTAAAACAATAATTAGAAGAGAACGAGCTATTTTTTTTAAAAACCAGCTTTACGAAAATTTCTGTAACGAAACAAAATATATTGTAAAAAAAGTTACTGTCCGTTGAATGTTGTTTTGTTTCAAATAGAACACTCTGCTCACAAATACAGTGACCTGCGACATTCTTGTTGTAGTACATTGACTAATAAATGTTCTGATAGCAATTTAAAATCTTTTTTCTTGCAAAAGTACCAATTTTTTAACCGAGTTACGTACAGGTGCTCGGTAAAACACGTAGCTCTATAATAATTTCAGTCTAAGTTGAAATACTGATAGGATATACGTCCACCAGGATGATTACTTGAAGCTCATGAACAGAGGCCTTGTCCTAACTGACAATTCAGTGATGTAGACATTTAACATGAATCAAATGGTACCCTGCTAAGTATTACAAATTAGTTAAGTTCCATTGCATGTTAAAAAAAAGAATACTATAAAACAAAAGTATTACTATATACGTCATAATTTTAGTTCCCCATATCGGAACACGTGACACTGATGTGCCATAGACGAATCAGTTTCAGTTTTGAGGGGTGAAGAGGAACGAGAGGTTAGGTGGCATATTTTTATTGCACTGGTCTCGGCTTTTCGATAAATTAAACAGTCATACTTCCAGGTACTTATATTGCATTAACAAGATCGAAACAGTATTTCAACTAGCTGTGATATGTATTTTTTTATTTCGGCTTTAGACTATTTACACTTCCCTTAACGGCATGTCAAAGTCAAAATTTGTAAGTTACGATAACACAGAAATAACCAAAATCTACTCACTTGAAATTTGCACTGAAATTACATATTATGGGCCATATGCTAAAAAATTTAAACACAGAATGAAATTAATACAGATAGATTTATTTGTGTGCTTTTAAATGTTTTAGCACAGGGCCTATAATATCTAATTCCAGTGTAAATTATTTCATTTGAATAAGTCAGTTGGTATTTGTTATTTGTAATTTTGACTTTCACATGCCACTCTGGGAAGACTGAGAGCTAAAAAAAAAGTTCAGAAGCGGAAAATGTAATCCCAAACAATGTCCAAACAACCCATAATCCTATTGACTTTAAGAAGATAATTAAATAACCTTTTTTTCGTTTATTTACGATAAGAAAATGTTTTTTTTTTCCGAACTCGTATTTTTTACACTTGTTATATGGCAGGATAGTTGCTTCCTTTACAGGTGTAGTAATTACACAGTGGAATTAGACACTGCTTGAACAACATAATCACCTTTACTTTACACTTCTGAAAATACATGAAAAATCTTATTGGGAAAAACAGAAAAAAATGTCAAATGAGGATAATTTCCCACGTAAGAGCAGTAAAAAGGGGCGAATAAAAAAAGTGTAAATGCAGGTAAGTGCAAAATATATGCGTGTACAAAAAGGAAGGATCTACTGTACACACTTCAAAAGAGTCGATGACTATTTTGTGGAGACAGGAAAAATTCTCAGGTTTACTGACACGTAGACTATAGCCTCTATATCTTTGTGCTCAAGTAGATAACAGTTGCTCATTGGCTGCTCTCTAACAAAGTGATACCACTTTCTCGCGCACGCATTTAACTACTTCTTTATTACCGACTGCACAAATCCCCGCTGACAGCAATCATCCCTCCACCCCTCATGTTCACTTCTTCTTAAAGGGGAAAATTGTCACTTGAATATTTTTATTTTGTGTCATGACTAGAGACCTGAAAAATTCGCGTTTTCATATGGACACAAGCTAGATATATCCAACAACTGTAAGTTTGCATCACTTTCGCAATTGCCCTTTGACTTAACTCCACACCCGCTGGAAGTCTCTGAGCCAATAATAAAAATGTAATTAATACGGACCTACATCACTTTAACAGCAAACAGCTAATGAGCATCTGCCGTATGCTTCAGTAAACAGGTATTCTCGCAGGCTAGCCTACATATCAGCGAAACCGCGAATTTTTCCCGTCTCTAGTCGTAACTTTTCTTTTGGGTACATTAACGGAAGTTTAACCTAGCAGCCGAATATAATACATATTTATAGAATTTTAGACATCAAAATTCTTTCTCTGCCGTTACTGCTGTAACAGATCTAATTGAAGTCAAGAAAGCAATAAGAACTTTCTAACTGCAGTTAGGTCTGTAACAACAGTAACGGCAAACAAAGATGTAAGTTATCCAACATTCTATTCCCATAGTTCCAGCGGTACAACGGCAACAATCCTTGCCAATAAGAGCTATGTGGTACTTGGCTCGTGCATCAGTATAGCCCATATTGCTCTTTCGCCTCCGAGTCCACAACAACGCTCAAATCAGCTCTAAGGCGAGCGGGAAAACAAATGACGCGGTGGATTCCGGAAGCAGCCTGAGACGAAAGAGAAAGTGTTCCCTTGCGTGCCCCGGAGTCTGGGAGGAGCCGGCCAGTTTTCTCACACGGGTTCCCCTGTCTGGGAGCCAGCAGGGCTGCCAACAGCTTTTCTACAAATCCTGCCAGACCAGACATGTAAATAACATATTTATAGGAACCTATGAACATCGCGTTTTCATCTGACATGTGACTGGACTTGCAAGTTACCGATAGTCGGCCTCCATAGCGTAGTCGGTTGACGACGGTCTACGATACCAGAGGTCCTGGACTCGAATCCCAGCTCGGCCATGGATTTTGTGTTGTCCCTTCATCTCATGTCACCCTCACCGATTCTTAAGATCTCGTTGTTACGGCCATGTTCCTTCACTTACACTACTTTTTCGAGAATTATAAACTAAAGATGTTATCGCAAAACTGTTGCACGTTTTTGTTGAAAGCGATGTAAGCAATATTAACAATTTTTTTTAAAGTCAAAAAGGCAATCGTTTCAGCTAATTACGCAATTAAGAAAATTATCATTGATAAACTAACTAGCCAAACCTGTATAATTTTTGTCTAGAAAAATTATACTATATAATAAAAACAATTTGTAACAAAACTGTTCCAACAATTTTCGATCCATAGCCTACATACGTTTAGGAATAAAAAATAATAATCGTGAATGCAGTATAAAGATGGAACATTGCCTTAAAGGGTCGTACAGTCCTCTCACTTAAGTTACTGCTTGCTCATCAACTTCTGCTGAGAGGCACGTGTGAAGGACTATTTTTAACCAATGATGTTAAGAGGCAGTGTTTGAGGCGCGTGTATGCAATTTCGCATTAACCCCATATAAATCAAGGCTAATTTTACTATCGCAATAACAATATGAGTATAACACGTATCAACATTATCTTCGCGTTTTATCAAAGACACAGTCGTTATTATTTTCGCTGCGTTCTGCAAAATAAAGTATAACAAACGGTTACATTATCAATTGGATACAAAACAAGATTTGTAAAATTTGTAGGCAACCAATCTTTATACTTGACTTCGGCGAACGCAGCGAAAATAAGCACGACTGTGTCTGTGGTAAAACGCGACGATAATGTTGATATGTGTAATACTTGTATTGTTATTGCGATAGTAAAATTTGCCTTGATTTATATGGTGTTAATGCGGGTTGCATACATGCGCCTGAAACACTGACACTGCCTCTTTAAGGACGTCCAAGTGGAGAAAAACCATAATTTTATATTTGAATGAAATAGTGTTAGTTTTGTAGACGATACTTGGAAGTACAATTTTCTCTTATAAAAATTTCTAACTCAGCCAGTTTTCCCATAAGGGCATTTAAAAGTCAAAATTTGCATGTTTTAGTTCATACCCCCCCCCCCCAAAAAAAAAAAAAAAAAAAAAAAAAAAAAAAAAAAAAAAATTTCCAGTAAAAGTACATATCACGGGCTAGGGCTTTAAGTATATAAAAATCCAATTCAACGTATTTTTGTAATTAAAAAAACATTTCCTAGAAGTAGCAAAAAAATTTCAAATTTCAGGAATTTTTTTAAACACACAAAACATTGTTTTAATGGAATTTTATATACGCAAAACCCTAGCCAGTGACACGTAATTTTACTGCGAATTATTTCGTTACATTGTGTTAGTTAGTTTTCGGGGAGTGTATGAACTAAAAACATGCAAATTTTGACTTTGAAATGCCCCTATGGGAAAACTGGCTGAGGTAATTTTTTTTTGTAAGAGGAAAATGTACTTGTAACGTCCACAAAACTAACACTGTTTTATGCAAATATATAATTATGATTTTTTGCCACTTAACACCTTTAAGCCGTGAAAAAACTTCCTCAAATGTTTAGGAAGTTACTATCCCAGACGCAGTATGGGACAGTTACCGTACTTCAGTCTTGTAAATATGCAAACGTTTACAAATGTTACAATACAATTCTGGTAACTTTAGTATGCATTTGACTATTTTATAATTAGGTTTAGGAGTGTTACCATGGATGTCTGGGAAACTATTCTACCATCCTACTGTAAAACGCCCACTATCCTGCAATGTAGATACCCAAAGACACGAAGGCCTTGAACTAACATCATCACGGAATGTGTTCGGGTGATTAAATGCCAATGAATTCTAGTCTGTCGTCAAATAACGCGAAATTTGCACGTCTTTGCCAATCACTGGGGACACGGAGATTTCGCGAATTCAATGACCCGCATGCCAGAATCCGTTGTCGTACGCGTATTCAAGCCACGTCTATTAGTATCTTGTCTGCTGTTCCACCGAGTAGCAGCAAGTGAACAAATGGGCGGGGCTTTGAGTATGCATAGTGTAGTTGATTCTAAACTTTTGGTCATTGAATTTTGCGAAATTTTTCTGCCCCTGCCAATTACTGACCATGAAGCAGATCTGCTGCGGACCTACACGTAAGACAAACATTATTTCGCGAAAATTCCCGTTCTCTATCCGTAATTTAAGACAAGTACAGTACGCAAAAGTATTCGGCAACATCTCTGTATTATGCCAGGCATCGATCGACAAAACAATGAACGCGAGGAAGACAGACTCTTAAGGGGTTCCACAGTATTCTTGTTGGCAAATTAAACTTCAAACTTCAAAAAACAACTAGATTTAGCAATCGAAAAAAGTTGAATTGGCAACACTGCCAGCGAACAGGTACCAGTCATGGAAAGAGTATTGAAAGTGCGCGGAAGGAAGGGTGGAGGTTTTGCTGGTGTGTATGGGGAAGGGGGGAGAGGTGAACTCGACCCAGATCGTGCGAGCGCGCGCGTGCACGCACACACGCCGAGAGTTCCCATGAGTTACGCAACGAAACTCGACCGCGCGATGTATGTCTGCTCATTCCACCCGAGTAATTACAATAGCTGGAGCGTAGCGTGGCTCGCTCGTGCGAAGAGTGGAGTGGAGGGTGAGAAAAACAGGGGGGAGGTGACAAAAAAAAAGAGCTGACATTGCGAAACAATGCACATCGCGTTTACTTAACGCGGACGCAAAAACATTCCCAGGGAAGAGATTTTTCAATCGGGCCCCTAACACCGGAGATTAAAAAATATTCTGCCCTCGCACGGCCAAATACACCAGAGTTAACAGAATAACCCACGCATATTTTGTAACTATGCAAACATTTGAAGTATGTACACACTTGCAATGTCTCGCAGGGATCCGACACGTTTTGATTGGTATCTATATTTTTTTAAACGATTTGTAACGGAGATTTTGTCGAAACCCATACGCTGATTTCATTTGCTGACGAACCGAGAATACATTTTTACTCGAAAAATTCCCAATTGTAGGTTGTTCGCGATAAAGTGAGCATTTTCAAATACTGTCTTCTCTAAATTAACAATTTAAAAATATTACTTATGTCGACTTCAAATGTTAACTTTTCATGGTGGAATAATCAATACATTTTGACAGTTTAGAGGGCATGGTACATAATTCAACGTTAATAGTATTAATCAATAATTGTATGTTTCTTGAAGCCAATTTGCGAGAATTTAACGATATCAATCCTATAGACAATTGTTTAAGCCAACGTTTTAAACAAAATTATTTGCAGTGTTACGAACTTCGGAGGCACAATCTCTGACGCCGGAACCTCGTGTATTTAACTGCGGCGCAAGAGATCACGCGCAACGAATTAGTAACTATGGATAAATATTTGGGATTGTCATTGAGTAAAGAGGAGTCCTCGACTGGCGCATGGACGGCGTTGCAGCGTGTCACGCGTATACATTTTTATGCGAAACTGCTTGAGTTATTCCTATTATGTTTACCTACGAAAAGAACACACACATGAAACCATGCTTCTATTTTTTCAAAAATTCAGCACGCTTGTTAGAAACATGATATTCGGGCCTCTCAAAATGGCTAAAAACGGGTTTTTTAGACTGATGTAACTCCGAAAATATTACCTG
Source organism: Medauroidea extradentata (assembly GCA_003012365.1). Lineage (NCBI taxonomy): Eukaryota > Metazoa > Arthropoda > Insecta > Phasmatodea > Phasmatidae > Medauroidea > Medauroidea extradentata. The sequence goes on from PNEQ01071757.1 coordinate 10,859, forward strand.
AATTAGTAAAGTGCAAAACGAGAGGCATGCGTTGGTCTTTACTTCATTATTAAAAAATAAAATATTGGGGTCACCGCTTAAAGTCCCATAGTAAACAGACTACAAGGAACACTTTGCACGCCAGTTTGGGGCGCTGCGAATAGAGGCTATATGCTTCTCGTCTAGCGTGGGACACTGGCTCTTATCGCTACACTGTTACCACGCATCAAAGTTGGGAATTTGACACCGCGAAGGACTCCTCTTAATGGCCTCAGGAAAAGCGTGGAAATCAATTGATGTTTTCGGCGTTTATTTATCTACCATGCACTCTTAAATTAAAAAGTGGCAGGAAAATACGAATTGGCTAAAATGAAAAATTTACCAGGACTCCAAAAGTGATCACTTTATCATAAACCGCCTATACGTGAGCACGTGTCCATTACAAATATGTACATATATAGACACTCGGACCTATTCTAATATCTGTGACTGCGGTCCTTGACATTTTTCACGTTGGATTTAAAAAAGAGGCCAATAAAAAAAACTGTGTTGTCACAAGTAACACGGTAGAATGTGTGATGATCACAACCATACGATAAAAAAAATACAATGTTTGTCCACACATTACGAGATCTAGCACCATGTTTACACTTTTATGTTCTGGGCGCGATTATGTTCTTAGCTGCTATGGAAAACAAACCGTTACATTATAAGAATCACTTCAGATTATTGTTCCACTTCTGCCTGTATATTTTTCAAGAGGGACGGCGGAAACTACTGTCTTGCTCATGTAGCCGTTTGTTTTGTTATTCAAAGCAGGAAAATGTGACGGAAAAACAAGTCCAGAAAGAAACAAGTTTCCGGGAAAAAGAGGACAAAGGAAGGCATAATTTGAACGTTCGTCCAACACGAATTATTTTGCGTTGACGTCGCAAGTCTTAGTAATAATAATTTTTTTTTTTTTATAAAATGTGTGTACTTAGTTCGTGGCGAAGTTGGCGCGACCGCCTTCTCTTGCACTGAACCACACTGTGAAGAACTGACATTAAAAATACTAAAATGTTATATTTTTTTACTATGACGTTTGGATGAAGTGAAGAGATTTTATTCAGCGCTCACGAGGGGTGACATGAGGTGAGTATGAAACACTTGCGGAATAAATCGGCGGAGAAAACGGGAGATCTCCGAGAAAACACGCCGACCAACGGCATCGTCCGGCACGATTCCCACGTGCGAAAATCCGGGGACCGACCCCGGATCGCCTTGGTGGGAGGCGAGATGTTTGATTCCTCGACCAATGAGGCAGGGAGGCCTTTATATGTGTTGTGCAGACTTCGTACTACCCTCAGAAAAAAGACACAAGAGAAAAAACATTTTCTAACTATACGATACCTTAGGTTATTGGCAACGTGGGCATATGCAGAGATGTGTCTCATTCGACAAGGTTACTGCGAAACCATACGTCTGGGATTTCCGGGCGAACTCCGAGACTCTGAGAGTTAAAAACAGCCAATCACTGACCATGAAGCAGAGCTGCAGGTGTGCACGCAAGGACATTTAAGCATGCAGGTTAAAAAAAAAAATCGCGAAAATTTCCAGGCATGAGTAGGGACAACTGTCTTTGTTGAAAAGAATGTTGCCCCAGTTTGTTTCAGTGTCTTACGTGCACACCTGCACCTCAACTTCATGGCTATTGACAGAGTGTTTTGTGCAGAGTTGTTATCCATTTGACTGTGCCAATCAGTACACGGATAACTGCCAGTTTGCGGGTTTAACCTCCACACTGACCACAAAGTAGAGATACAGGTGCGTACGTAAGGCATTTAAACAAAGTGCTGCAAAAATCTTTTCGCAAAATGTCCTATCTCTAGGTATCACTCTGTCAGCAAACATCCAGTTAACAGCTTATGTCTGCCTACATAAACACATATTCGTGGAGGCTTGCCTACGGGTCAGTGAACCCGCGAATTATTCCCGTCTCTACTAATGTTACATTTAAATACTAATTAAATAACAATAAATGATGTGCTGCGGACATAGCATTTAGCAAAATAATTTAATGTAGAAGATATGTAGGCTTTCTTGGGATTCCTGCCATCTTCAAAACATGTATAGTACTGCAAGCGTTCATCAAATTCTGGTAATCGACAAAACTAGGTCACGTGACTGATATAACCTACCCTACTCCAGCGAGTGTGATTTTCGTAAGCGCCTAGAGATGACGTTCAAGTATACATTCCTGACATTCAGCCTGTCCTAGAATGAATACACGAAATGCTCGCGGTTCTACATATGACTGTTTAGCTTTTACAACGTGCTGTAGTGAGTTAGTTGGCGTCGCAGCTGGGGCGAAGACTCCCGGAGATACGAACAACTGGCCGCGGGTAAAGAGAGAGATAATCGCGGGATAATATTCTGCAGTGCAGACACAGAGCGGTGCAGCATATGTTGCAGGAAGATTACGCGGAGAGTGGATACACGGTAGTGGAAGAACGAGGGGGTGGGGGGAAGAGTGTATGAGGCCATTACCGCCATATTGCGCTGCAGACAGTGGGCGGGACGGACTACCAACACACCCACCCCGGGAAACTGAATTAACATCACGTGACACCGCCTTTAACAGCAACACAGTCCCCTAATGCTTCCCCAACCTCCTCCCTAACCCAAGCACTCGCCCAGTCCAGAGTGTCACGAAATTCCTGGGAAAACGGTGGTCAAAATTAGTAAAAATTATGTGGAGCACGTAAAACGTATGTGCATCTCAAAATAGCTTAGCTACTATTTAATTTTGAGCGTCACTGTTTAGTTCATAATATTATTAACCTCTCCAGGGATCCTCTTTAAGAATGCGTGGTAGATAAATAAACGCTGAAAACAGCAATTGATTTATACGCTTTTTTCGAAGCCAATATGAATAAGAATACTCAATTACAATCCTAGATAATGGTATTTGCCAACTTTATCAGTAAATATCCATCCAAAATTACTTAATTCGTTAAGTGTGAGCTCTTGCGCCGCAGTTAAATGCACGAGGTTACGTCGTCAGAGATCGTGCCTCAGAAGTTCGTAACACTAGAAACAATTTTGTTTAAACGTTGGCTAAAACTATTGTCTAGGATAGCTGTTGATTAATTTTCGCAAACTGGCTTCAAGAAACCTACAGTTATAGATTTATTCTTTTAGCGTTGAATTATGTACCAAGCCCTTTAACCATGCACAGTGGTGTAAGTACCAAATATTTTGTAGTTTTGTTTTTATTCATGTTATACACATTTTTTACAATAATATTCAAATAACTAATAGTTGACTCTTAACTGAATATCTGAATTCCATTTTAGTATTTTGTATGTGATTATATAAAGAATTGTTTACGAGAAGACTATTTTAACTGTCTCACACCACTATAAATCTAAGCTCCTCAAATGAGGACAGTAAAAAACATTGTTCAGAAGTGGACATGAATGTTATTAGCATCCGGGACCAATGAAAGTGCTGTTTTAAAAGTATTTGTGCCAGATCCGTGCGCTTCACTCCTGCAACGGTAGTGTTTCCAATCCCAGGAGAGTGAGATGAAAGCTTCCTACATGTATAGACGTATGTGGCGCAGACGTGATTAGGTCCTTCTCGGACTTTATTTTTAACCCTCTGAATTAAGGCGGACAAAAAAACAAGGGCGGTTATTTGTGTAGGCGGTGCGAAGGTAGACGGGATACCTAGAAAGAAGATGAAGGGAGAACACGAGGACAGACGTAAACACACGATGACAGAAACACGGAGTTTAGGCGGAGGAACGGTTGAAGAGGGAGAGGGGCAACGTGCGAGCTAAATATACCCACGTGGTCGAGGGCACGTGGTCTGGCGGTCTGGTGACCGCGACAGACAGAACCATAGAATTATTTATGTTTATTTGCGCCCTCGACTTGGGCACAGACCAATAAAGCATACAGAGGCGGAACTGTAGAGCGCAACCGGACCTCGCCGACGAATGCCAAAATGACGTCAGCCAACCAGCGCCTGGGCACAGACATGCTGAGCCAATTAGCACCCTCCTACCCCTACACCTCCAACAAAAATGTGGATGGGGGGGGGGAGGTATTCCGCTACGTAATAGCAGTAACCTGACATACTCAGGTTCATATAATTAAGAGACAATAAAAATTCGCAGGTTCACTGACATGTAGGCTAGCCTTCAAGAATATATACGTGTACACAAGTAGACAGCAGTTGCTCATTGCCTACTAGCTGACACAGTGGCACTACATTAAGGAGCCCGCCTACTGGTCGTGTATTTGTGTGAGTGATGCACGGCGCCAAGGGCGATGTTGAGCGGCTCATCTGGTGCAGTATCATCTCTACCGCAAGACACTGAAACGGCGTGCTGTGGTTTCGTAAATCACTCGCCTGACTGACACTTTCAGTGGTGAAACCATCTTTTCATTGAACGCAAATAGTAACGCCTATATAAATGCGAAATTCATAAAATATGTGCGAAGCAGAGCACACAATAACAGAATGATATTATGTAGAAGGCATCTAAGATACAAAAGTAAAGAACAGATAAAAAACAAGCTCCTAAACAAAGCAACTCGAGTCAAACAGAGGTACGGTAATTGAAAGTAAAAATTTAATAATTAACAAACGTAAAAAACGTCTTTGTAATCACTCAGTTCTATTTTATCAAATGCGGGATGGTCTCGTTCTGTGAAACACTATTCAACTGCACAAAAGTATAGAATTTAAAAATAAATGTTAAGAGGATTTGTTTGTAAAAATCTAATACCTGTGTCAACAGAAACGAAGAAATTTAATTTTTCTTTAGTGGCAACGCTGATAATGTGTTTACCGGCAATGCCACCATCCTGTCTCGGTTGCGGTTACCTATATTACAAGTTAGAATGATTTAAAATGGTCTGATAAAATGAGAGATGGTGACAGAATCAGAGTTAAGGGTAACTAAAAACAAAAATATTTTTTATTTTTATTTAAAAACGACAATTTTACTATCACGTATGCTTTCAAACCGTAGATGAAATCTGATTTTACTCCCCTGTTATAGACATCAGTCTTGCCCGTCTTTGGTACAAGGTCAGAGTCTTGAATGTGGCAACGTTGCATCGGGCATCGAGGGCCTGCTGCCGGTTGCTCATTGGTAGCCCTAGTCTGTGTAGACGTGTGCCACTAAAATTATATATAGGCCCGGTTTTATCAACCTTTCTTTAAGGCGGCCGCATACGCGACGCTTCAAATACGTTGCAGTGTGTTCGTTAACAGGCTTCTTCTACGAAAATATTCCATGGCTGCCCATTGTGCCAACGTACGAAAAGAAAACAAACTTCAGACAAGGTCGGAACCTCATTGTTAAGACGCCAAGTTCATTAAAAACACAGTTTCTAAGCCCTCCAGCATGGCTAAAAACGGCCTTTTCAGACTTCCGTACTTCAAAATGTACTAACCGGATGTATGTGAAACTCAGATTGCGACCTGCACTGAACTTAGTTGCAAACTTTACACCAATAAAATTATATGGTCACTGCTTAATGTCCCATAGTAAAAACCGTTCGGCGGGAACCTTGCACACTAGTTCAAGGCTTGGCTCGTTGAGGCGACGCGGGATTTGATGCGCGCTTCAATGTCGACCTAATATCTCCGTCGCTTTAGAACCTCTCACGCGCGGGTAGGCGGCGCCCTTAAGAGGGCATGGTACATAATTCAACGCTAAAAGCATTAATCTATAATTGTATGTTCCTTAAAGCCAATTTGCAAAAAATAAGAATAGAAATCCTAGACAATAGTTTTATCCAACGTTTCAAACACAACTGTTCCCAGTGTTACGAACTTATGAGGCACAATCTCTGACGCCGGAATCTCGTGCATTTAACTGCGGCGCAAGAGAGCACGCGTAACGAATTAGTACAGCCGCGATTTTATGGCGAAAAGATTTTTGCAACATTTGGTTCCGATGCGTCATGTGCACACCTGCAGCTCTGCTACATCGTCTGTGGTTGGATGATTTTACTCTCACTTGCCTTGGCAAATTATAGACGTACAGGCACACAATAATCTCATTCTGATTGGTGCAGTGAAATGAGAAACGTGTCTGAGCAAAGACACGCTGCCAATAACCTTGAAACAGAACTGCCGATGTGCACGTGAGTCACTGAAACAAAGTGGGGCAAAAATCTTTTCGCGACAAAATCGTGGCCCTACGAATTAGTAATTCTGGATAAATGTTTACTCATAAATTGGCAAATACCATTATCTAGGATTGTCATTCGTATTTTATCCACATTGGCTTCGAAAATAGCGTAGAAATTAATTTATGTTTTCAGGGTCTATTTATCTACCACGCACTCTTAAGCATTTAACATCTAAAAAAAGTATTAACAGGCGATTTAACATGTAAAATCTTGTGTTAGGGCCCAGTTTCGCCTAGGATTAAGACACGCAATACATACTATGGCAGTCAAGCAGTGACAGGCAGCAGGTCCCAGATCGCAGCGTTGCCACATTCCAGATCCCCGCATTTTACCACAGACGGCCATGCACCAGCGGCGCAGCTAGTGGCAGAAATTGTCACTTAAACTAATAACACTGAGCTTCCTAACCTGTATTAGAATTGACCTTAGTCGAACATAAGCCTGAACACTGGCAGAGTGTGGCAGGGTTGAGATTAGCTGAGACCTAGGCGCACGTAACTCGAATCGACAAACGACTCCTTACCGAAGATTGCTGAAGTGGTGGAGCATACACGGTGACAACCAGCCGCTGACACAGTAGTATAACATGGCTGCGCCTACATTTAGTTGCTTCTATATTATTGGCCCAGTGACCTCCAGTAGGTGTCAAACTAGTCTAGGCCCAACTGTGAAATTGACACGAACGTACAGCTGTTTGAAGTTTAGCTTGCGCCGAAAATAAAACGCGAATTTTTCAGGTCTCTAGTTAAAATGAAATAATACACTGAAATCATGATTATGTACCAACACATTGATTGATTTAGTATTTTAAAAAAACATTACATGTAATATATAAAAGTACGAGGATTTCCTGATTTATCTGGCAGTGGCCCTAAACTTTTAAGGCCTGTGGACCCTTGTTTTTCGCAAAAAGAATTTCGCCTCACTTTGTTTCCGTGCCTTACGTGCACATCTGCAGTTCTGCTTCGTGGTCAGCGATTGGATATTTTAACTGTCACGAGCCTTGAGAGTCTACCGGCAAATCACAAACGGGCGGTGTTGCAGGAACGTTATTGTAATTGTCTCAGTCAAATGAGATACGGCTCTTCACACAGACATGCTGACAATAACCATGAAGCAGAATTGCAGATGTGCACGTAATGCACTGAAACAAACTGAGGCAAAATTCTTTCCGCGAAAAAAACAGGGCCCCTCCCTATACACGCACTGGTCACACGTCCAATGCCCATCGGCTTTTAACCATGCAAGCGGATGGCACGAGATATCCCCACGAATTTTAACTGGCTTGCAGCCGTCGAAGGTTTGTCAACACAGTTGACGTCCAATCACAGACGTGACAGTGACGTTCACGTTCTTGACTTTCAACCTTATCTATAGGGTCAAGTACATTTTGCGAAAAGAATCTTGCTCCAGTCCGTTTCAATGTCTTACGTGCACATCTGCGCATGGTAACAGTCAGGGTGTCTTTGTGAAGTGTCGCCTGTCATTTTGACTGTGTCAATCACAGTCAGGTTACTGCGACACTAATGTATGTTATTTGCAGATACAACCCCAAGACACACGAGAGTTAAAACATCCAATCACTTACTATGAATCAGAACTGTAGATGTGCACGTAAGACATTGAAACAGACTTTTTTAGAATTTTTTAGCGAAAAATCCACGGTCCTACTGATCTAGAATAAATCCCGCGAAATACTATCTTAAAGATGGCAATGGACGAGGATGGACTGCCAACTTCGGACGTCTTCGCTGAAAATACGGTAGACTTACAGTTCGCTTCTTATACATGATCCATGCAGCGACCCGTCGCGACTGGCCGACGGCGAGGAATGCCGGTTCCTTTTACTTTCCCAGAGTACGAGGCAGCCTCCCGTCCTTGGACCGCGAGACGTCGCGGGATGAAGCCCAGAAGAAGAAAAACAGGGGGAGGTAGAGATAATGGGTAATCCTCCCTACCCCTTCTCAAACTACGTCTGACTGACACACGGCGAAAAAAAAAAAACTGCAGTCGCGACAGTGTTGCCATACCTACTGATTTGTCAGTAGAGTGCCTAATGTTCAATGTTATCTACTAGGAAATGTCGCGAAAAGATTTTTGCAGCACTTTGTTTCAGCGCCTTACGTGCGCACCTACATCTCGGCTTTTTGGTCAGTGATTGGATGCCGTAACACCCAGCGTGTGGAGGTTAAACCCGCAAATCACAGACGTGATATGTGGCAGTTATCCGTGTACTGATTGGCACAGTCAAATGAATAACGACTCTGCACAAAAACTCTCTGTCAATAGCCATGAAGTTGAGCTGCATTTACACACGTAAGGCACTGAAACAAAATCTTTTCACCAAAAATTCCCGTCCCTACTAACAACAAATTTACAATGCAAATTCTACTCATTTTATAAATAAAGTTAACGTATTTTCTCCTGATATTTCAACATTCTTACTATAAGTGTGTTGAATGAAGTCAGTAACACTTCAGTGCTAAATTGTGTGGTAAATTTATCTTTTTCTTCTACTGGCAATTTTGTTGTAGTCATTGAATTTGTCGATTTGTAGTAAGTTAACGCAAATATTGTGATAGGTGTCCACTCAGTACTGTCAAAGCATCCAAGGTGTTTTTGTATAGCTTCGTGTGTGTGTCACATGTGTAGGAACCTGAAAAATTCGCGTTTTCTTTCCGACACAAGCAATAATTCAAGTTCGTATCACTTTCTCAATTGGCTCGTGCTTTTTTTGACTCCTCGTGGAGAGCTTTGAGCTAATAATAAAGAAGCAAGAAGATGGAGGCCAAATCGTGTTGTTTCACCGCGACAGCAAGCAGCTAATGAACAGCCGTTGTATACCTGAGTACACATATATTCTTGAAGACTAACCTACATGTCAGTGAACATGAGAATTTTTCAGGTCTCTACACACGTGTATTGTGTGCAATGCCTGGCAGAAATCAAAGATGTAATGCCAATCAACCATGTAAGCAAAAAAAAAAAATTAATACGCACAGAATTACCAGTTGAATGGGGAAAAAATCGAGAAAATCAAGGGTTGAAACACCGTAAGCACCAAACGTTAGGTTTGATTGTATTCTACACTACCTTGTTTATGTTTTTGTTTACTGTTTTAGTACTTTAACTCCTATGCAACGAATTTTGACGTCTAGATTTTTTATACACTACATTTATTATTATTTTTGGTTTAAGTTTGTTATTGTTAAAAACACTGCACAATTATAAACAACATAGTTTTTTTTTTAATTCTCTTTATCTACTTGATTAGTTACGCTGCAAAATTGTTTCTATAGAATAATGAATCTACTGAATTTCTACTTATATTTGGTTGGCAAATCTACTAATTTGTGGAAATTTGGCTTGACAACACTGCTCGCGGATGCTGTAGGACATAGCGGCCGCAACATACTTGTTCTTGCAGCCAGGAAGTGACCGTGAAACTGCCCCCGAGCGGGGAGTGATGCATCAGGGTTGCCAACAAAGTTACCCTGTTGCTTACATATAGCTAGAGACATGCAAAATTCGCGTTATTTTCTGACAGCTGACTAGACTCCAATTGACTATAGGCTCGTTCGACGTCTCCCGCTGGCCGATATTGTCGTGACTTGCCGCGGAGAATGCTTACACGGTAGAGAGGCAAATCTCTGCAAAGACATAACACACGTAAATTACAACACATAAAAGTTCGTGGCCAATTGAATCGCA
>PNEQ01071758.1:0-23639 GCA_003012365.1 Medauroidea extradentata
GAAAATTATGTTATAAATACTTTCTACACCGAAAAATGTTCTATGAAGCTTCCAAACTGTTAATTTTTGTCTTTAGTTTCAAATTCCCGAGCAAATACTTCAGTTTCCCGTACATTCACGCACATTCCCGTATGTTAATAAAATTCCAGTACATTTCCAGTACTTCCCGTATTTTCCCGTCGGGTGGACACCCTGTGTATAGTGCCACTCACTGTACAAATACAGTATACACCGAACATGTAATAACTTAACTACATGTACCCTTACCCCATTTTACATTACATTATCAGCTATCACTGATTTTACCATAATGACTTAATTTACCCTTGCCTCATTATAAGTACATTATTTCGTACAGTAAATCACATTACAGCCAACTGCAATGAGAGCTGAACTGGTGTTGTGGTACAGCACAGAGTATTTTGGAGTTAAACACCCTTGTGAACTTTATTTGAAGAGTTTGAGGTGTTATAACAGGATGGGACCCAAAGTGCGTGTTTGTATAAGGCCTTTTGAACTGACCGGGCTATTTGAACGTGCTGCTCATCGTGTCGGACGTCGTCGGGATCCATCTGCAATCTTCGGCTCCCTCCCTTCTCTGCCAAGGCCGGCCGCCCAGCTCTTGAGCGTGCTCAGTCTAATACTGGCCGCCTTGCGTCTGCTTCGCTTGTTCTCACCGTCTGGGCCCTGTCGGCTATCTTGCGTTTGCGGTAAGTTTAAGTTAGTAGTTCGGTTTTCCTTTGGAGCCGTTTGTGCTTGGTGCTTTGGCATCTTTCTCTGTAAATCGCTTGGTTGCTCCTCATTTTCCTTTCGCTGTTCAGCTGATGGGTGACATTGGTTTTGAAGGGCATTTTTAACGGCCCTATTTCATCGGGTGTTCATGTTTACCCCAGCATAATGGTCATAGCTGTCCTTCATGCAATATTTCCTATTTACATGGATATGTTTTCTGCTGGATCTGTCACGATTAATGTGAGCAATTACCAATAAATTAACCGGTATCCATTTACATGTTCTCTCTTATTCCAAGTGTGGCCATTTTGGGATTAAACCCATGTGTCTGTGTGCCGATGACTGCACACAGTCACGACCATAAAATCCTCCTCTCTCTCTCTCTCCTCCTTCCATACCCTACCTCGTATAGAGAGACAACTGAAAAATAAGGCAAAGGATTGGTTGGTAGTTGAAATAAAACTGTTCCTGCTCCAACTTGCTGCTAAGACTCAGGTGACTCATACTGGTACACTGAAGTTGTTCACTCTGCTGCAGTTGTAGTGGCCGGATAGCTTCAGTGATGAAACTCTTAATTAGTGCAAATTTTACTTGACAGATGAAAGTAGAACTTCACTTCAACATATTTTCAGGTTTGCTCGTTTTCTTAGGAATTTCTCTCCTTCCCCTACCCACTCATTTTCAAAAGGTACCAGTTTGAAGATAAAAATTAAGTTAATCACAGTTTGATTTATTTGGTAATTAAAAAAAAGGCACTTTACATAATGTAACAGGGGAATTCATTCGCTAGACAAAAGAACAAAAAAAAATGCTATTGGGCAGGCACCCGTCATTCCCCTACAGCATTCTCCTTGAAGTTCTGTCATTAGGACCAGTAATGCACTTAAGAGTTGAACGTTTATACAACTGATAACAACAAAAATGAGTTAAAGATAAACAAAATTAAATTAGTTTCTTCCCCTAGGCTATAACTAACATCAACATCTACATTTATGTTTTGGCAGTCTAGGATGAAAGGGGACTTACTAGTAGTTACTTTATCTGTGAATATGCCCACAAGGCTTCACCTCACCTAGCCTCCTTTTGCTGGCACATTTCTTACCGCCGCCCTTCCTGGCCAACACTGCCGTACAAGTTATTTAGAGCCAATCATTCTGGTAATGTACCTACTGCACGGGGTGATACATCGGGATTCAACTTATCTGAAAATTGTACACTTAAACTCTAAACCGCAACTCTTTACGCAATAAAGTTACCACAGAATAAATCTATAAATTTCATACCAATTAACATGAAACAAACACTAATAGAGTGAAACTTGTTTAAGACGATTCCACTTAACAAGTTCCCCGCATCAGAAGTTTAAATTGTTCAGTCCCGCAATTTTCCCCATAACCCACTTTTTAGAATCCTGTATGAAATGTTGCTTAATTATGTTGGTTCCAGCAAATTACATTGTTATATTAATTCCAAAAGCAGTTTTAATAACATAATACAGTACATATTTTTATAAATCATTCATTGAAAGAATCGTTTGCATGATTTAAAAAACGTATTTATACTTTTCACACGTTATAAATGCTAAAATCAGTTTGATATAACTGCAGTGCTTCACACAGTTTCATTTTCCCAATGTAGAGTGTGCACAATCCACATCAGTATTGATTAGTTGCTAACTGGATGGAAAGTGCGTGCATCAGTTTCTCTTCAAATTACCACAAAACTTTTGGATTCTACAGAACAGTGTTTGTCTGTTGCAAAGAAGTTCCAAATACACTTCTGCCACACGGGCACAGTACAGACTATGCCCTTAAATAATGGGTGTTATTATGCACATAATAAAATTATTGATGTGGCAACTGTGAAGATGAGCAAGAAAACAAGCTTCAAAAATATATGATTTTAATAAAGACTTACACTTTCTATCATTCAAATAAATAATAATGGGGTAGAACAGTATATCATGCTGCTTGAAATGTGTGATGGATTTGTTTAAGTACAGTAACTGTACCATGTGGTTTGTATTTTTCTGGCTACTTTTCTATCATGTGTACGTTACACGATTTTTCTTTGTAACTATAAACGTCAACGTTTATATGAAAAGTAGTTGGTGTTTCAACACAGTGCATGTTGTTTAGTAAATTTATTTGTTTTTATTATAACAACACTATGAAGAAGTGGCTATTGTTCCTGAGCTTGGGTAAGACATTTTCCTGGACAAGAAATTTTGACTAGCTTGTTCCTGGAAAAACATCTTAAGAATGTTTTACAGCATTTAAATTAGGGACATAAATTGCTGGCCCAACATGAAATAATTCCACAGAGTAGCACCCATGGAGAAAAGTATGAGTCTTGTTTCTCGCCAGACTATCTGGGCTGGATGCGAGGCCTGACTTTATCAAAAGGCGCCTACAAGGCTCGCTGACAAAGGCTGCCACTCTACCATCCGTGCCTCACACCACAGTTCACACCCCTGGGCCACACTCTCAGCTGTAGGAGACCTATGGCTCAAAATAGAGTTCCTCATCACTGACAGGAACACTAGTTATACCAACGACATTTTCAAAACTAAAAACCAAGGGACATTACAACAAAAAGTTATTGTGTATGAATAAATTTCGTAAAATTTCATTCTGATTAATACAACACCAAACATGATGGGAAAATGTTAAAAATGATTCTACGTATGTACTTGAAAGGTCCCAACATTAGATTTATTTAAGCTTTACTGAATTTTACATTTTATTATTCAGTTAATGTCCCCAATTATGATGATGGCTTTCAAGGTATCATGGAAAGTCCTTAATCTACCTCATTTTATGTCTCATCACCACAGCATACTGCAATAACTACAAATCCCCAAAACACAACATTACATTAATTCACAGATTCACAAACAAATTATATTTATACAAACAACTAAATTGTGAAGGCATTCAGTTTTCAAGCATTAGGATATGATTTTAAATTATTAGATGGTGGGAAATGTCAGTGCTTGTCAAAATTGTTCTCGCATCTCCGACTTACCAACTTTGCAGTAACGTCTTTTCTGTACGGTTGCAATGTTTCCCTGGCTACCACCTTCCCTTGAACCTGTCCTTGTATAGATATCTGCAAGGGAAAAAAATATGAGAATGAAGCATCTCTCCATGACAGCCAAACAACAAAAGTTGTACGGAAAGGGATCACTTACCTGTATCATCTGGCGGGGTATGGTCTCCTTGAGTTTGAGGCACATCCGGCGGGCTGTGGTGTATGCCTTGGAGACATGCACAATGGTCCCCAGTTCCTCCACCACCACACCATTCAGCAGTATATTCAGCTGCAACAGTTACCATCTATATTATATGGCACATATCACTTAACTTGACAGCAGTTTCACTTTCAGAGCTCACACAAATACGCCCATTTAACTTTTACAGTTTTCCATTTTTTTAAAGTTTATGGATTGTGTGTATCTGATAAACATTGTTATATTGTTATATAGAGCTATTTTTATTTATGTGTTTATTTCATGTATAATTAATACATTATTGAAAAGTACAACAAACAGCAGAATATTGGGCTTGAAGCAAGCCCAAAGATCTCAAATGATTACAAACAGAGTCAGAAAGGATCCTACCACCAGTTCAAACATAGATTAAAGTTTCATTTACACGAAGAGTAGAACTTAATTTGGCCTTTGATACTTCGCAGCACACCATTAGAACTTTAATTTACAATGACCGATATCACCATATGTTTCAAGATATATAGATAAAAAAAAATTCATTAACAATAAACTAAATTTACTCTCTGCTTTTTACCTTGACTAGTTTTGAAGGCATATATCCATATTCTTCATAATCAAAACTTGCGTACCCAGATGAAACAGATTTGAGACTGTCATGAAAGTCTACTATGACCTCATTGAGAGGCAATATGAACTGCATCATTACTCTTTCATTGTCAATGTTGGATGAGCTCTTCTTTTCGCCACGTTTTTCCATGCACAGCTTGGTGATTGTGCCTAAGTAAGTGTCTGGTACAATAAAAAAACAAGCATATTAAGAATCATGCCAACAATACATACTGTAGAATCGTTTCAACACTCACCAATATCAGGTCTTCCCACTTTTTACACCTAGCTTTACGTGGCCAAATTTACTGTGTTTAGAGAAATTTCCCTCCTTTTACAGTTTCCTGCATTCTACAGCAATTTTTCCAGGTCACTTGAGAAGTGGTTAAAGAAGGAAAAATAAATCCACTACATGCAAGAAATTAAATATAATTTTTTACAAAAATTTTTACGCAAAAAAATTTCATCAACTCTTTACTAACATTTCCAGTTGCAAAACAAACAGTACTTTTCACTCTGCTAACAACTTTGAAGTGTCGGCTAATAAGCACTTGGATATAACCCACTTGGGCCATCATAAAGCTGCCAGTCAGTTAGGCAATGAAAACCCTCCCACCTCACCATCATAAAGCTTACGTTCTTGTGTAACTAAGGAAAGACAACTGATTGCACTAAGGTACTAGGCATGACTGTTTAAATGTTTCTACACATAAACAAAAACCAATCCGAAGCTTGCTATTACTACTGCATACCTGGCGTGATTATAGTCCCCAGGACCATAGGCTCCAGAAACTCTGACACGATGCTTGGGTCTGGGAAGTGCGCAGGGTTTGATATCACTATTTCCGATCCACCATACTGCTTTACATTCTTCACACCAATAATTGTTGCTGCAAACAAACTTCATTTTTAACTCAAAGGAGATGAAAAAAATTTGAAACCAGAAATGCAACGTAAACAACAACCAAAGTGAAAAAACCAGCATCTGCCACATATTTCCAGCAAAGTTGAAACAATTACACAAGTAAAGAAAAAAACATAGATACACAATACAGTTTATTCAAGCAGTAGTGAAATTTTGCTGGATGTGCACTTTCACAGGTGGTGAATGGAGGCACGCTGCAAATTGATTTTACAAATGATGGGAGGAAACCAGTAAACAAAAAGCAAAGCAACCAATCCGGTTAACTAGAGAACACATGCACTGTCTCACAGCTGGCCGCTATGTTCTGTGAATGTCTCTTACTGAGCTATGGCCATCAAAACAAGTTCAGTCCCAAATTAGCTACTGACAATTCTAATTTAACCGCTGAAAAATTTGGAAGGCACATTACACAGGAATGAAACAGAAGTTCATACATGCAGTATATCTTGGAAGACACAGTGAGAGTACCTTTATAAGGAACACTAGGGGCAGTGATGATGGCCTGTGCATCGAACTCTTGGTCAAGCCGCTGTGTAAACACTTCCATGTGCAGCAACCCCAGGAAGCCAAGCCTCCACCCCTGGCCAAGCGCAGGACTGCACACAAACAAAGGTAGAAATTCTCACCAAGTAATCCTATCCAACAACTTGATACTGCTGCTGTCAGGTAAAATAGAAAAAATAAGTAATTAATACTGATGCTCTGTAACTGAGATTGCAGTGTGTATATGTATACTGTAATTGAACACTTTAAAAAGCCTTAGATAGTTTATTTTTTTCCAGATCATTGCTCAGTTTCCATATACAATGTGTAAAAATTTGCAATATTGTATACTCTCCACTACTTATTGGCAACTTAAAGTCACGTCAAATTATATGAGGAAGAGCACAACAAACACAATGGAATGCTCCAAGCTGGGAAAAATGTACAAATTATAAACAGCTCTCAATAATTTTTGAAAATACAATACAATAACCGTATGTAATTTTTTACAACTGTAAATGCAGATTGAGAAAATTTATGTAGAATCAAAATGACAGCTTGTGAAGCACTGCACCTGACTACAGCATGCAGAGATTGTTAAAATAATTTACAAAACTATAAATTTTTTTAAAAAATGTACAATTTAAATCTGTAGTATATGAAAGAGGGATAGTCATAATTTCCAACACTGCAAAAAAATCTCTTACAGATTTAATTTTAACACATTCTAAAAATTTTTAACAGAGTCTTTATTTCTAGCTAAATAAATTGTGTATTTCCATTATGGATGCTTCAGGAACAACACCGTGGGAGAAAATCAACTTTAAAATTAGCCATCACAAAAGTTTCAGTTGTGGCGAGGGCTGTCGCTGCTGCTTCTTGCTTACTGCTACTGTGCTCTTATGATAAGTTGACAGTAGTCGAAAATTTGAGGTTATGTTTCAATATTGGTTTAAGTTTATTAAAAGAAAATATTTTCGCACATACTGAATATTTTTTTTTGGTAACACAGTTCATAGTTACAATACTTGACGTACATAGCGTAATAAAAAGGTTCCAAAAATCAATTACAATATTTTGGATACAGCAACCACGTCGATATTATGCAGCTACCATGTCTGGTTATTTTAGTACTGATTCCCGAAATCTTAAACACTTGCTGAAATGCCAAACTCAAATCAAAACAACTCTAGTCTCAATAAACAGTAACACTTTCACTCCTGATAGCTCGACTGAAAACTACAATCTCTCGTGTTCTTGGCGGTCACGCCTGACCGCAATTTGCGCTCGTCCTCGCGTCCGACAGGCACTGGCGCTTGCCGCCTTGCGACCATAGAAGAGAGGGGTGCTTGCGACCGCTACTGCTGCCAGACTAGTATTGTTGCCCACGGTAACGGAGTTGGTAGCTAAGAGCACACCTCGGCGGAGTGACACAACAAGATCCCAACTAACGAAAATACTTTAAATTCATGTAGAAAGGGTTAAAACTATTATATTTTGTTAGTTTTACAATTAAATAACATACCATTTTAAAGTAAAACTCTTAATTGGGGAAAAAAATTTCAAACGGGAGGGACTATTTCCACGGCGTAGTACTCTAAGCAGACAAGGCGAAAGCTGACCAACATGTGTCAATCACCTGTGTCATAGAGAAATTCCATGAAGCCGATGATCTGACCACAATTTCGGCGCCATAAATTATACAACCTGCAGAAGCTTGCAACACAAGAAGTTACTCACTTCACCAGGAAAATTTATAAATAACTAAAAATTGCCAAAACTCAAAAAATGAGAAAAATTTAAGGAAAAGTTATGTCAACAAAAATAATTAAAGTTTTATTGCGGTCAATTTGAAACCAAACAAGACAGGAAAATAAACAAAAACTCTACTTTAAAATTCCTGTCTTTATTTTATACTTAAATTATGAAAACTGAATTTAAATTACTCATGTCCCCAATTACAGGTTATTGAATCCAGTTGTACCATCCCGAACACCTTATGAACCAATGCTAAGTAAGGCACATTGCATGCAAGTAAAGATTTAAATTAAAATAGAAAAAAATAATACTTTATCCAAATTTAAATAAGGCAGGGGAAGTGCCTATACACTTTACACAGTGCCTTAGGTAGCCTTGTAACTATATATAAAATAATTTTAGAATGTATTTTGTAAACAACCTTCATAGTAAAAACATTACTGATGGAAACGTAATAGTATATATCTGAATTATGGTGATGAATAAGTTTCAGAATGTTTTCTCGCAAAGTGTTGATTCTGAAGCATCCATAATGGAATGGCTTTTATTTTACTGACAATACCAAATCAATTAATATATCCTTAAAACACTTCCCAAATTAAATAAAGCAATTACATTATTTCAGCTTTAAAAATTGTAAACACCTGTCTTTCATTTACAGTTTAAATGATATCATTTTCTGACAAAATTCATAGTTTCAGAAACAGTTTTCAAGAAGCTCTGCATATTGTCCAGCCAGGTGCAATGCTCTACAGACAGCCATTGTAATTACAACTTAACAAACTCAGATAAATTCCAACAGAATTTTGGTTAAAAGGAGTATAACACACAACTGAAGTTTGAAATAAATCTCTAGCTCACTCACAACATAGCTTCTATGGCCTTTAAATTACTTAAGTCTGTCGCAGTCTGAAGGAGGCAGAGAGGTTGGAGTGGGGACACGACAAACTGAGGGATATCGAACACTTGCAGTAAACCGTTCTGAAGTGAACAGTACTTGGGCGCCACCTGGTCTGTGCCCGGCCAGGAAGGCGTTTGCCGATCTCAGGGCATGGTTGTTCGGTGGCATGCCTCTCCTTCCTCCAGCGAGACGACCTGGCAATGTTAATACAACCGAGGACTTAGGCGCGGGTAGACTCAGACGGAAAACATCTGAGGACACTATTCAAGAGTTGTGCCTCACAACCCTTTCCCTAGGACCTATACAAAGACCAGCTCCTACCACGCAGATAGATACACGTATTCTGACGACATGGGCATCACATGATTGATCAGCTTGAACGAAACTGATGACACACTATGTACAGCACAAAAAAGTAACACAGTCCCTAACGGCACATGTACATCCTTCCTATCGCAGCCCTGAACAACAACTCTCTTTGTTACTGCCGATGCTCTCCCCTTCTGGAAGGGCTGGAGGGTGGAGAACACTGTCGAGAGGGCAAAATTGGGCTGACATCCAAGGCCAGTTACCTGGTACGATGACAAGATGTGTTTCAAATGTATGCTGTTTCAGCATATATTACCTGTTGTGATGCTGTAGAAAGGAGAGTTAACTATTTAAAAATATAATTACTAAAACATGTAAACAGATGCATTATCCATAAGTACTTACAGAATCATACTTGCAGGTGGGAGAACACAAAAAACAGATAAGACTACACGTTTCTCGCACGGTTGCGCGGTCACGTTTTACTGACCAGGCCAGCTTCCTCGGGAGACAAGCGACTGGACACTGTAGTATGGCGGGTGGTAAGCGGTAGCTGGTAACTAGTACACTTATCGGCAGAGATGCGAACTAGTGTATGGCGGGAAATTTTAAAGTTGTATGATGAGGCCTGGTGGTTGTCTGGAATTTTGCGATATACTGATAGGCTAGTTCCCAACGTCTCAGTTCAGCACTGTTGTCTGAAGGTGGTAAGGTTCTAAACACTCTTGTGTTGTAACCGGAATCAAAAGAGAGTTTGTGGGAGGTTGCATGAGCAACCACTGGTTTATCTTGAAGGTTTTGGTTGGAACTGGGAATTGTTAGTTTGGTATCGGCCCTGTGGCCATTCATCCTCTGTCTTGGTGTGTTTGCAGTGAGGCCAATGTCTTCAGCTTCACACTGTGTGCACTGTAGTTAGACAAAAAATCCTACCTACCAACTACAATGCCCACAGTGCGATACTTATTACACTGGCCTCATCATAAACACGCTAAGACAGAGGATAAATGGCCACAGGGCTGATGCCAAACAAGCAATATCCAATTTCAGCCAAAACCTTAGACATAAATCAGTTTCTGCACATGCAGCCGTCCACAAATTCTCTTTTGATTCCGGTTACAACACCAGAGTGGTGAAAGCCTTACCAGCTTCAGACATTAGTGTTGAACTGAGACACTTGGAACTAGTCCATTAGTATATCGCAAAAATCCAGACAGTCACCAGGCCTCAACATAAAACTTTAACATTTCCAGCCATACTCTAGTTCACCCCTCGGCCGCTAGATACACTAGTTACCACCCACTGCTTACAACCCACCATACTGGAGTGTGTAATCATTCACAGCTTGAGAAAGCTTACCTGACGAGCATAATGTCGCAAATGTGCAACTGTGTGAAAAATGTGTTGTCCAGCTGTGTTTTGTGTTCTCCCATCTGCAAGTATTATTCTGTAAGTACTTGTGCATCTCTGTCTGCATGTTTTAGTAGTTAGTTTTTACAAAATTATAATATAACATACTTTTACATTTCTAAAACAACTTAAAAAGTTGTATTTTGCATGATGAAGTGAAGGTTGCACGTAAAACCTGAATTATAAATGTTACAACATGATTTTTTTAGTACACATATAACCATGACCATGGAGAAATACAGACCACCTTCGAGATCACCTGGACTCTGTGGCGATGGATACAGCAGAGTCGTTTAGCACCAACTTCTCAATGGCTGCCCGCAGCGTTTGATGCTGAGACTGGTCGGTAGGATACACGCCTGCATACACCATGGGGCGGGCAGGCCTGAAGCCAGGCAGGGCTGCCACAGCACAGTCCTTGAGGTGCAGTGTGTCACCCACGTGTGCCTCTTTGGTAGAACGCATGTTGCACGTTATGTAGCCCACCTGGCCAGCCAGCCTACGAGTCAACCATAACTCTTTAAAGATAGTTGCTAGTTAGGTACCTGCAGCCCTCATATAATTACTGATGTAAGATTCTCTTAATGTATTTCTCAGCGTAACGCAACTCAGTTTCTCAGCATGAAGTCACAATATTAACTATAAATTTCACATATGACACAGTTATTAAGAGTACCGTATACCAGGAAGTCCTAGTGAGAGCAAGAATCATGATTCATGTATTCAGCTATTTTAGTTGGGGTTCAGCATCCATCAAACCTACATCTATGCCTCCACTAACTTATTTTGTTTGTCTCTGTATGGCTAACACTGGTACAGGTTTGCTTAAGCTGTTTTTTCAATACTGTGAAAACTATGAAGTAGTAAATATTTTCAGTCTCAAAAAATGTGAAAACATTTCAAAAAATTTTTTCCCCCCACATTTTTAGTACTCAAGTAACATTTTACTCTTCTGAATGCAGGAAAGGATCTTACTTCAAACCAAATATTATGAAAGGTGACTGAATGTCAACTAATATAACATCTAAATTCATACTTCTTCTCTAGTTATGCAAGACCCTTGAGGGACCGGGATCCTTCTATTTACACAGGTTTTGCGAATATAGTATTTGAAATCCTTAAAAGGAGCAGCTACACAGATCTGTTGAAAAACTTTTTATAATGTAAGTTAACATTTTTTTTAAGTGAAAAATTATATAATTTTAACTAGCAATAAACTTAAATAAATTTTCTTCAAGTCAGTAATTAGCAAAAATTATTTAATACATATTTCGATTTGAAAAAAACTAAGGTATTAAAATTTTTTTTTAAATCCTTCTATGTGTTGGTTTAACAACATATGCTCCTTACCAGGACTTAAACAAATAATATTTACAAAACCAGTGTAAACAGGAACATGTGGCCTGAAAATAAATGCTAATAACATTGGGATACCCACAACAACAGTTGATACCAAATCACTCTGATTTCAGCATGGTGTTCATAAACAGAGATAAGCCAAATATTTGTGTGTAAGTCTGATTTCTCTACTATGTGAGTGTTAATACCTTAGTTGAAAGCCTAGCAGTGACTCAAACTTCAGAAAACTTATTTTAAAAAAATATATGAGAGTGCAACAAAAATATGGGGCAGATCTCTTTCCATAATTTTTAAATTACCGTACATAAAACAAAAAATTATTTCACTTAATCCATTACAACACCAATAATGAAAGCATATGAACACAAATAAATTAAACAAAAAATATAATTTAACACTAACAAACTATTACCCGGTACCTGTATTAGTGAAAAATGACATGACTGTCAAGCAATACCCTATTGTTTTACTAAAGAGAAGGTCTACATACACAATCAATTAGTGTTTTTTTATGTTTCATATCTAGGTGACAAAAGCTCTTAATGTTTTGAAATACCCCATTCACCCTTTACTACCTTACTCGGTGATTATGTTGTTCATTACTAATACCAATAAATGAAAAGAAAAAAAAAGAATGATTACAAACAAGCCACACTTCGAAGAACTCAAACATAGTTTAATATGAAAAGATGAATAAAATGCTATACTTACAGCTGGTCAACTGGTTCTTCATGGGGCCTCAAGATCCCTAGGCCTCGGATCTCATAATTTTTACCAGAGTGAACTGATACAATTTTATCCCCCACTTTAACGCTTCCATCTGTAACGTAGACAAGAGCCACAGCCCCCCGGTAACGATCATACCAGCTGTCAAACAAGAGAGCCCTGAAAGGCGCTGAGCGATTAACGGGCGGAGGAGGCACTCGCCTAATTATTGTGCGGATTACATCCTCCACTCCTGTGCCAAATTTGGCAGAGATCTGGAAAACAACAAGCTGTCTTAAGAAGAGTGGACAACTCGTAACTTAGTATTTACATTTATGTCAAACATTAACTAAAAACAGTTTACATGTAACGTTACTCTTTCCAAGCAAATAAACGAAGAAATATCCACAAATAATAAATTTAACCATCCAGAAAGAACGAAGCAAGGAAACTAAAATAAAATATCATCCCAGTTCACTTTTAAAATTTTCTAAAACAAAAATATTCTACAAAATTCTTAGAACTGACACAATAAAATTTGTACAGCAAACAAAAACTTTTTGTATTCCAGATTAAAGTTGAAAGAAAAACCATCACAAATGCCACATAAAGACTTCTATGACCATTGTTACGAATGTTACCTGGTCTACAAGCATATGGAATCAAGTCAACTGGAAGATATTTAATAATGAGCGAGTGAGAGAGAGTTTGGTCAGCGCTTAACATCGAGGTCTTTAGGATATGAGGTAAGCATGAAGCAGCGCCAGAATAAAGGGGCGAGGGAAACGGGAGATCCCAGAAAAAACCAGCCAACCAACGACATCGTCTGGCACGATTCTCACACGCGAAAATCCAAGTCTGACCCTGCCGGGAATTGAACCCGGACTGCCTTGGTGGAAGGCGAGAGGTCTGACCCCCGGTCACCACGGCCCCTATTTAATAATGAGAAAGTCAATGTCATTGTGAAAATACTGAATATAAACTTTTACTAACTTTGTCATTTATAGAACCAACTGATTTGTTAATATGAACTAAAACTTAATTCACTGGATATAAGGGAAATGGTTAGGTTGCCTGCTTACTAACCTTTAACCGTATCAACCCTACTGCAATGTGGGCATGTTCACCTGGATTGTCATGAACGTAGCTGATATTCATTAAATTTTATCAGAATACCTTTATTTCCTCCCAAAAAGTATGCAACAACTTTTAGCATCCCTTAAGAGAAATACTTAAATTTTTCCTGGCTACTCTTTGGGGTACCTTGCTTCACAAAATGTCACTCCAAAAGGATTTACAAAACCAAGAGTACTCAAAGACAAACAAATCAATGAGCAATTTTCCTCAATGATACACAATAAGAGACAGAATTATAACACTAGTGTTGGGAGTCATAATACCGTTATTTAGGTACTGACAGGTTTTCAAAGTGCGAAACACACATCCCTACACAAAGGCCAATTTGCCCATTTGGAAAAACATAAAACAATATTTAAAAAATAGTTCTGAATACAGAAGTTAAGAGTATTTCATAAGCACCGAACAGGAGCAATGTTTTTTAGCATTTGTGAGGATGACGTGAAATGAGGCTAAAGGAGTGGCAGAATGCAACGGCACGGGAAATGAAGTATCCAGAGAAAATACTATGAATGGTAACATCCAACTATTTGCCACAGGTAAAACAATACAAAGTGAACCCCATCGGGCATTGGACTTTGGTTGTAATGGTAAAAGAATAGATGTCTGAAAACATTACACTGACCTCAGAAACATTCGGAAGTATAGCTTTCCTTATAAAAAAAATTTACTTGGAAAGAATGTTGCCAAATGGCCTACTGTCAAGCAAGCACAATGAACTGAGAGACAGGCAAACAGGAACTACACATAGTAGAGCTTTAACACCTTGCATTTCTGAGGTAATTGTGGATGGGATCAACAGCTCCAACTTACAAGAAACGGACAAGTAATTAGCTACAGCCCGTACTGAGCAATTGCCTGCAGGACAAGGACTTGAACCCAGGTTACAACCAAATCTATGATCAAAGTCTTCCCACAGCTGCACCTTACTCAGTCGAACTGACAAGAGTTTATAACTGGTCCAAAATTGAGTATAAATAAATCAAAGTTTAAAAACCCTTCAACGGAACTGCAAATGAAATTAGTGTTACCATAAAAGGAAAGTGGAACATTTAAGATGAGAAGTATAGTAAACATAATCATTGAAAGAAAAAATTGGATTAAACACATTAAAAGTACAGTCAAATATATATTGTTACCAGACAAAAACATTAATGTTCTTAGTTTAACACCACAAAAAAAAAAAAAAAAAAACAATGGCATTTTAAAAATTGTTTATGATGATACAGTAATGCAGTATATATTCTAAATTTAGAATTATCATTAGCTCAACGTAGCATCACCTTTAAAATGTCATTTATGTCAAAGTCGAACAATGTGAGCAGCTGTTCTGAAACACGCTCTGGATCAGCATTTTTTAAGTCCACCTTGTTGAGGACAGGAATGATGACGAGTTCTTTACCAAAAGCAAGGTAGAAGTTAGCTACTGTCTGCGCTTGAACTCCTTCGTTGGCATCGACCAGCAAGACGACACCCTGGCATGCGGATAGGGAGCGGGAAACCTCGTTTGCGAAGTCCACATGTCCCGGGGTGTCAATCAGGTTCAAAAGGTAGTTGCGTCCGCCCAGCGTGTACACCAGCGAAGCTGTCTGAGCCTTCACTGTGATGCCCCTTTCCCGTTCCACTGGCAGGCGGTCCAAGACCTGGTGCTGCCCAGAGCCACGGGCCATTACGCCTGCCATCTCCAACAGACGGTCGGCCAGTGTGCTCTTCCCATGGTCAACATGTGCTATGATGCTAAAGTTCCTTATGTCTTCCACTGGAATGTCGCAAGCATTCACACTGCTGCTGCTATCCTTCAAGACTGTTTCTTCCACACTGCTAGCACTGGAGCAGCTTCTTAAACCTCCCCTACTACATACCAACATATTCACCAGCCTGGAAACAAGTACGACAAAATTATCTGCAACAATCTCCAACACTACAACCAATGAACATCACTTATACTCAAGCAGTTTAAAGCAGCTTCAAAATTATGCGAACATTAAGCAAAAAAATACACTGCAAACCTTGGAGCCATTTTTTTTTAGAAATATACAGAAAACATTAGAAGTTGAAGATCAGAACTGCACTTGTAAATTTGTATGTATTTAGACATACGTGCAATACATGATATACACAGTAAGACCTCTAATTACGTTATATCGGAGTAATGGTGTTCAAGTTTATGTGCCAACGATTCAACTAACGTTTTCAACAATTCAAAATAACATCGTGTAGCACACACATATTTATGATTTTAAGTAAATCCAAACTATATTTAAAGCTATTTGGAGTGTTTCTTCAGTTTAGCCAGTTCGCCGTACATTAACTTCTATGGTTTAAGCATTGCTGTTAACTTTAACAACACACTATAAATATGTTTAATTCATTATTGATTTACTGTATTTTTTTTAATCAGATGAGTTCAAAATATCCAAATTTATCCTTAGACTATTTTATTTCAAATAATAACCAAACTCCCTTTCACGAAACCTACAAAAATTGAAACGTTTAGTAAGTTACACACGTGAGAGGGCTGCTGACGGACAAAGTGTTAGCTCTACAATATTTGTACAATTCTGGCAAAGACAGACAAAATAAGCAATATGTTACTAAATGTGTAATTTTACTTCAGAAATGTATTATTTATGATTAATTGCAGTTAAATGTAACAGAAATAATTAGTCATGAGTAATAAATAAGCCTACATTCTTAAAAACTTTATAGAGGGTAGGGCTATGAAGACCAGAGAAATCGTAGGGTAGAAGTACACAAAATAACTAAAAACAAAAAAAAAAAAAAAAAACTTGAATACATAAAACAAACAATGTAACATATCCTAGCACAAAAAGTGGAAAAAATAACTGGTGTATTAATATAATATTACACAAATCTTGCATGGAGGATGCTGCATACTGTAACATGTGTAAAAATATTCTAGCATATTAAATGCATGTGGCTAGGTTGTTTCTGGCATGCAAAACACATGCAACAACCTACTTAAACACATTCTAATACCAACACGAACAGGACAAAATAATTAGCATATAAAATTTATATAATATGGATGTTTCGCGGATATTGCCGGCATGTGACACCAGTGAAACATATTTAAACACATTCTAATACCAATAGAAGCTGCACAAAATAACTTGCATATTAAATTAATGTTATATGCTCGTTGCACAGATGTTACCCTACCTAAGACATAACAGATGATCACAAACCCCTACGACATGCACACAACATGTACACAAATTATGACAGAAATATTTGTAGCCTGATAAAATTTTTGTAGTTACATAACTCAGTGGATACAAATTCTTTGCAGTTATCATGAAATTATGTACACATTCTCTTTCATTGCAACACCTGCATTGAAACATAAATTTGGCCAGGTACTTGACAGAATGTGCACTACAATGACCGTAATGAGGAACATTGTCCCTACACCTCTCAAGACACGTTCCATGCATGGGGTTACCTCACTTGACAAAATGTTGTGATGTAACAAAAAGTCAAAAAGCAAATAAATGTCTACTACCCATGATAGCTCCAAATATGAAAACATCCACAAAACACCTTCTACATATACAACTAGCACGCCAGAAGCACTTGTGCTTTCAAAGTCAATTTATACTCACTCTGAATACATGGTAAAATTTATACACAAGAACAGATGCATACACTATTGCCGCGAAAACACTTGTTAGACGTACGCTGGTTACCGCTAACACATACTGAATCTGCTGATCTGAAGAAAATTTTCATAACGTATTAGCCCTACATTCAATAAATAATACTAGGATTGCTAGCAGCACGTAGACATTGGTCGAGCATGGTCCACACGACTCTCTGACTTAGAATTTTTACGAAAAATTGCAAAATTCAAAGTAAGTAAACCACAATCTTCTTCATGTACGACTGTTGCTAACAACTGTAGAAACATTTTTCATCATTCAACTTTACCTTTATAAGTTGCCTTCACCTGTAAATGATGAGTAGCTATTCTTAGTATTTACCAGTAAAAGTAGTTGTACGCAAAGAAAATTGTGGTTTACTAACTTTGAATTTTGCAGTTTCCCCTTAAAATTCAAAGTTCAAGAGTTTTGTTGTCTGTGTTCACCAAGATGTCTGTTTCTGTGCTACTAGCGCTCCTAGTGTTATGTACTGAAAGAAGGGCTAACATGTTATGCAAATGTTCTTCAGAGCGGCAGATTCAGTTTAACGGCAACCAGTGTACAGGTTACAAGTGTTTTCACTGTGATAGTAGGTGTGTATCAGTGTATTGAGGTGGAATTTGACCGTGTGTTCTGGGTTAGTATGAATTGACGTTGAAAGTACAAGTACTTCTGGCATACTAGTTGTATATGTAGAGGGTGTTAAGTGGATGTTTTCAAATTTGGAGCTATCGTGGATAGTTGGCATTTGCTTTCTGACTTCTTGTTTCATCACAGTGTTTTGTCCAGGGAGACCATCTCTAATGACCTACCTGTCAACAAGACGTAAAGCCCATTTACCTAATGCATAGAACATGTCATGAGAAGTGTAGGAACATTGTTCCTTGTTACGGTCGTCGCAGTGCACATTTTGTTGGATACCTGGCAGAATTTATGTTTCATCGCAGATACTGCGACGAAAGAGAACGCACACCCCATTTCATGATCGCTGATAAAGGATTTGTATCCTCTACCAAGTTCAGTAAGTACAAATATTTTCTTGCAAACATTTCTTTTATAATTTATGTACACATTTTGCATGTTTGGTATCGCAGAGGTTTGTGATCATCTGTTATTCTTAGGTAGGGTAAAATTCATGTTACAAGCGTATAACATGAATTTAATACACAAATTATTTTGTCCAACTTCTGAAATTGCTGCTAGAATGTCTTTAAATAAGTTGTTGCACGCCTAAATCATCCAGAAAGAGAGGAGCACAGTATGAATTTAACACTTTAGTTACTTTTCCGGCTCCTATTGGCATCAGAACGTGTTTAAATTTGTTGTTGCACTGCTTTTGCACACCTGCAACATCCATGCAACATGCACGTAACATGAATATTAAATATGCTAGAAGGTTTTAAAACAAGTTGTTGCACGGGCGTTGCACATGTGCAATATTTGCACGTATAACATAAATTTAATGGGTATGCTAGTTATTTTGTCTGCCTTCCAATAGTGATGGAATGTGTATAAACTGTGTGTTATTTGTATTTAATAATAGTTTTTTCTTTGCTTTTAATTCTTTTGCGTAGGGCCTACTTATCATTACGATTTCCCTGCTATTCATAGCCCTCTCCAATATGCTATAGAGTTTTTAAAATGTAGGCACATTTATTACTCACGACTACTTATTTGTTATATTTCACTTCAACTCATTGTATAAAAATACATTTCCGTAGTTGTTTTGCGATTTTTGCATAAGTAGCTATTCTTTATATTTATTGAAAGGAGAAGTGGAGAAAGGCTGGTTAGTATGTACTGTAAAAGATGGTGAAGTAGGGGTAAGTTAGGCTGCCTATTAACTAGGGCAGAGTATCTAACTGTAATGTTAGTCAGAATTTGGGACTGCTAATGCATAAATTACATGGGCTTTGGAGGTACATGGCCAAATAAAGACAACGATTATATGCAAAGATGGATCCAGGGAACTGTTACAAGATGACAATGATGTGATGCAATTTTGAACTGAATAGAATAAAATGAAAATTAAATACCAGAAAGAAAATTATTGCAGATTTTACAGGCGCTTACGGAAACTACTTCGCATCCACTCGATAGTGTGAAAATTGGTCGGAAACGTCATGCGATGAAGATCTACCGGCTCTCATGGTCTCAAAATGTTCACCTCTATCCCATCGCCAGATCCTTTAGATCCATCCTGCACAGGAGCCGGGTAAATAGCAGCCAGCAGACGATACAAAGGAAAGTGCACGTAGAAAGTAAACAGAGTCATTCCCGTGTGTGTACATAGCAGAAAAAATATGTCATGAGGCGGTTTGAATGCATGTTCACGGAAAATACGATGTCGGATCATAGTATTTTTGTTGAACAAGAAGTCTGGAGTAGTTTATCAAGTAAAAATTCTACTGGGGCTTCTAGAGCCCTTGCAGTACTCCAGATGGACTCGAGGCTGCGTCATCTATTTATGCAAAATGGTGACAGACTTATGCGTACGTGTGTGTGAACGGAGGACTGAAGTGACAACAGCCCGCAATGTGCCTGCCTTCTGCCTTCTTCAGATGTCGTCAGACTTGCTTGGGTCCTCCCCTCCCGCCAGTCGCCCTCTCTTCTATTTTTACTTTCCCTTTTCCTCCAGTGGCCAGCTGTGGCTGGAACTGCTTTGACTTTTTTTTTTTTAGGTAATGGTTTTGTTGGGGCCCACAGTATTTCAACTTGTGGAACTGTGGCAAGCCTCACGATGTCGCCCTGATCAGTTTGCTTCGTTTGTTTCGGGCCGGCTTGACGGAACGTCGGGACCGCTTAAGCCTAAACTCAACCGCTTTGACTGTGATTCAACTTGCCTGCTACCTGTAACCTAATCGTGTTTGCAATGATTGTATGTGCCTGCACCAATTTGTTATGCTTCGAGCTGTGCTCCTTTATTTTGTAAGCATTCTCAATAATCAAGCATGTTAGCTCTACAGTTCATTGGTGCTTATTTCAGTGACCAAGTAGTTAACTCGGGATTCAATCCCGTTCTTGTGTACCTTGTGCTGGGGGAACCAGCAAAAAATGTTGCCAGAGTACGTAATTTGGAAATGGAATAAATTATTACTAGTGTGTAATTTTAATGCTACATACGTATATTATACCAGCACAAAAGGATATTCTGCATGGTTTTAACCTGGTGTAATAACATAGGTCTGCCAGATTGGCAACTGAAATTAATGCTTCTGCAGATTTTGCTACATTTTTTAAAAAGGCAGCCAAAAACTACTCTTCAGGTTTACGACCGCTTGTTAAAAATGTGTGGTAATAGGTAAATAAACGCTAAAACAATTGATTTCTACGCTTTTTTCGAAGCCAATATGAATAAAATACTCAATAACAATCATAGATAATGGTATTTGCCAACTTTATGAGTAAACATTTATCCAGAATTACTAATTCATTACGTGTGATTTCTTGTGCCGCAGTTACATGCACGAGGTTCCGGCGTCAGAGATTGTGCCTCAGAAGTTCGTAACACTGGATACAATTTTGTTTAATGCGTTGGCTAAAACTATTGTCTAGGATTGCTATAGTTTAATTTTCGCAAATTAGCTTCAAGAAACCTACAGTTATAGATTAATGTTTTTAGCGTTGAATTATGAACCATGCTCTGTTAAGCATCCAACGACTGAGTAGATCCAGTCACGTGACAAGTACTACTGACCCAGTATGTTTACCACCATACAAGGAAGAGAACGACGAGTAGGGCTGTATAAAGATGGGAGGGGCAGATAAGGTATGTAGGCTTAATTACTCATTGACAGAGAGGTCATTAAATATGATGCCTCCTTGTATACTTACTGGTGAGACACAACTTAACACAATTAATGGAACTGGAAGAAGAATCTTCTATACCAAAAAGAAACAATTCCAGGTAATGCCTTCCTTACACTTTTGTAATCACTCTCGCTGCTGGTAAGTATTAATTGATAAACAGTGCTTTTATAATTGTATTGAAATTAATGAATTATTGACTCACTTATGAAAATAAGCATTTAGCTTGGATCTACTTTATACTTTATGGTTTTGATACTCTATATTTTTAAATAGTGAAACTTTTCACAATATATTTATTGAATCCTGTGTTGGTATCAATTTTGTATTAAAAAAAACATTTTAATTACTTTTATTATGTAGGACCTTAAGTATGTATCTCTCCTATATATGATTTTGTTAATTTGCTTGTATGTATTTAGTGTTGCTTGTTCTTTATTTATATGTATTATTGACAAATTCCATATCAACAGAGTCTTAGACTCTTTAATGGGATAAACGAAATGAGATAAATAAATAAAAAAAATTATTCAACCCGTTGGATTCAGATGATGAACCAAGTGTCCCTGAGTATTGGATTCATGAAAATATTAGTAACATAAAATTTGTGCTATGAAACACACAAAATAAATATACAAAATACAGTCCTACCGCCAGTTTGTGTGAAGTACATCATGTGCTCTTCTCAAACTTAGAATGTTTATATTCAGAAGTTTTGCTATCAGCATTATTATAATTTAAATATCTTAACATTTGTACATATTTTACTGATTAATAATATATATACTGTAGATTAAATTCAAATTCAATGTGATGAACAATGTACACTTATATTCTTCTGCAATCGGCATGTTGCAATGTAAATAAAACAACGTTTGATCTTGATCAGCTGAGCTGTAACAGCTGAGCTGTTGGTTCGTACCCAAACATGTAGAAAAAAAATCCCAAATCCAATGCAAAAATTACGAACAGTACTATTATATCACCGGATGCACCTTTTAAACGATTCTTCTCAAATAAGAAACAAAATACATCAAATTAAATTATATCATATTACAAATGGTACTTTATTGTAGACCATTTATTTTTCCAATTTGCTTCACTGTGTGCATTTGTTGTGTGATTTGATTGGTATCCTGTAAACATAAGAAAACAAATGAACGATTTATTTTGTAAATAAACAAAATGGCGCTGAATCGTTTGAAATATGCGGTGCTGTATTGTGCTCGCACATCAGCGTTTCAAAGAACTCTTGTGGAACCAAATGTATTGCAAGTAAAAGAAAAGTTTCGAAGTGAGAAAGGATTTTTATTAAAATCAATTGCAACAGTACCCGGTGATTCAGTCATACCAACGCCTGGAAAACCTAAGAAGAAAGGTGTTGTGGAACCGAAAATAACTTTACTGGGCACGGAAGGGAATGTAGTTGGCGTGACGACCCTCCAGGAAGCTCAAAAATTGTCAAAGAGACGAGACCTGAGGCTCATGAAGACTGTGGACTTTGACACCAAAACAGGACGTCCGGTTTATCAGCTGATGACTGCTGCGCAATTTTTTGAAGAAGAGAAAAAGCAGCGACAGTCGCTAAAAAGTAATCGAAAAGATATAGGTTTTAAAGGCGAAAAAATTATATCGTTTAGCAGCAAAATTAATGAGCATGATTTGAAATCCAAACTCAGCAAGATGCTAGGATGGTTGGCTAAAAGATATGAAGTACGAGCTGCAATTACTGCCGAACCAAACAATGAAGCTCTTGCTGTAAGTGTTTTCGTTCTGCTATAATCGCAGAAAGGTTTTGTGTTTATTTTAATGATAATAGTTTTTTCTCTGTAAACCGTTTTGAAAGATTGTGATTGTAATGTTCACATGATATTAGGATTCTGAATGATCTTAACTGAACCCAATGCTGGAATCACAATAGCGCAAAGGTTGCGGTGAAATTTCGTTATTGTGGACACTAGTGTGACAACTCCTAACACATATGTTGTGTGATTTTGGAGGCTCACAAATAAATAAAAAATAAATAAATAAACCGCGTGACAAGTCCTAAAAATTAAAGTTTCTTGTTACTGCGCACCGACCTGTTGTACTACAGCGTTTCATGTTTACATTACTTTATTATTTTTCTGTTTATTTGCAATATTTTATGCATTCTTACACACGAGGATTTGAGTTGAACACATAAGGTTATGGGTCATTCCATGTCAAATCACCCGATAGTGGTTGCGTGACCATTTTTTAAAATTACGAAATTTATCACATATATTCCTACACATATTGGTACTTCAAAACAAATTTTTATAGAAATTATTTTGCCATACTTTTTTTTTGTACAGCCATTTCTATACCTTGTGCACACCTGTTTTGGCAAAAATTGACATTTACTTAACCAGTTACAGCATAATACCTATTTGAGCTAGAGCCTTAAATCAAAAATCATTGTGTTACTAATGAAATAAGCTTTATATTGATAACTGACTACTTAACATACTCCATTTCATTTTCCTAAAATTCTGCAATGAAAAGTAAAGTAATTGTGGCAAAAATAGTAATCTTTGGACAAAAAAATGTTAACGAAGGGGAACAATATTAGGACTTACAATTTTCCTTTGAACT
>PNEQ01071763.1:0-20629 GCA_003012365.1 Medauroidea extradentata
TTGTTTTTTTGTAAGGCAACAACACTGGCATGCACTCGGCCTAGCATCTGTCTTACATATTTTTTACCACCCTTTTTGTGTTTGGGGAGCTCTGCAATTCCTTGCAGAACCCGATCCACCTTCCTGTCTGCGCTTGCATCCTCCTGGCATTTGGTATTTTCTTTGGCCAATGTTAACGGGGGATGCAGGTGGGGCAACACTTCTATGTTGAATACATTGTGTTTTAAGATTATGTGGCTTAAATATCTGCTAGTGTAGTACCTTCCATAAATTAATTTCATTAAATTTTAGAACTTATGTATAAAATCCAGTAGACCTGGTAGTAACATGTCCAAAGTCGTGTTGAAACTTGTACATTTAGAAGAAAAATTTATGTATTGTAACTTGTTCAATGTCGAGTTAAGACTTGTAAATTAAAAAGAAAACTTGTATGTTTGTAACTGGTCAGTTGGCAAAAAAAGACGGTCTGTAATCTGTAAACGGAAAATTGGGTGTTTCCTGGAAACATATTTACATAAACCATACTTGTTAGTGGGTAGTTTTATGTAGCGTTTCTTGTCTCTGATTGAGTGGCGTGAAAAAATGTTCCTTGTTTCTGAGTGGGTGGTTGGCTTGAGTCAAAGTTCACAACTCACGTGACTCGTAAGCAACTGCGTAAATAGGCAGGTTCAGGTGGAGGATCGTTAGTTTGTCTATGAATATCGAAGGAGACACATGGCCTATCCAGGAGTTCAAAATGGAGAATAGAGCAATGTACGAGGACACTGCTCTGCAATCATCAGGTAGGACAATACCGTTGAATTCTTGGGTAGAGACGTCAACAATTGAAGAGATACCATCGAATTCTTGGAGCCAGACAGCTACCATTAGGGAGTTCTCATCAACTTCTTGTGACGAGGCAGCGACAATTGGTGAGATGCCATCTACTTCTAGGAGCGAGACAACCATGTCACCATTTGCTACAATAACTCCTACACATGTACTGGTAGTACCATCTCTACATCCAGGAACAGCTTCTTCAGCTGTGATAATGACTTCTACAGCTCCTGAGACGAAAGTCTCTTCGCTATAGTCAACTCCTTAGTCAACTGGGTCATCTACCCCTCCACTTCGAAGCCAGCAGTGTCTATTCTGTGAAAAGTACTTTACCCCGATTTTCATAGCCTGTCGACACGAGAATGGGTGATTGTGTAATCCATGTGGTGTATTGAATAAGTGTGACAGGTGTGGTAACCTAATCGCTCGTATTGATGAACTTGTTAGACACAAGAAGATTTTCAAAGGTGTGGTACTTTCTGTAAATGCGGTGTAGCTTTTCTTCCAAACAATTAGCCAACGACTGTGCTACCAGACACCATGCGACACATTATTTCCTCAGCCCTTTTCGAACTTTGCCTCAATGCAACAATTGTGAAAAGACATTCTCTCCTACATAGGCACCTACAGATGTACAAGGGTCTCAATCAGTATACTGATAATAATGTTCTAGTAACTGAATTTCCCTTCATTGATTTACCTGACTATAATAAACAAACATTATGTAATCAACCCCCACAACTTCAATGACGAAAAATATTTCAAGTGGGCAATCCTGACCAAATATGTAGAGTGTTCGTACACGCAGAGAATAGACAAACAATATATAGTTCTGGAGAAGAAATTAGGTTTTACTTGCATTGAGTATCCAACACCACCCCAGTAAATTGATGTTTTTGAATGGAACAGCCCTGGTGTCCCTGCAAATGTGAATATGCTGACTGCCAAGCTAAAGGTGATGCCAATACATGTGACAAATTAAGAAAAACTAGAATATTTCGATCTGTTGTTGAGGGATGAGAAGAAGTGTATTCACATGATTGTTATATTAGGAATTTTTCAAGACTAGTACAGTCGCAGCTAATTTTGAAAGGGAACATAGTTCACTTATGTAAAATATGTTTCAAGCATTTTGGTAATCATCCATAAAAATCTGGACGTACTGGAAAACAGTGCCTTGAAATGCACAAAACAAAGTGTAAACCATAATATTTGCAACAGATCCTTTTTTATGTAGTAGTGTAGGTAATTAATTGCAAATAAATTTCAATTTTAAAAAAATGTTTTTTCCCTGTGTTGTCGATGAGTATTATAATTAAATTTTGCACAAACATGCTATAGTCAATGTGCAGGAACATAGATTCATGATAGAAAAATAAAATGTTCATGGATACTGATATTGTGATATATATCATGGCTGAGTAGAGGGAAAGCCATATCTATGCAGGTGTAATGCAGAAAGCATGGGGATGGGTTTTGTTCTGATAAGTTCTGACAGGGAAGTCTGTGAGGGAAGTTCGAGATGAAGACCAGTAGAGGGGGAGGGTGGTAAGTGGAGTGGAAGGGGATTGGGCAGTGGTGGGCATGGGATAGGTAGTGATGTAGGTGCGGGTTTGGTTGGGTGGTTTAATTGTGGGGAGGGGTATGATAGTAGGGTGTGGGGAGTGAGGAAATAAAGGGGTATCGCAATACATGTCTGTATAAAGTGGCGAGAGGAGCCAGTGTCTCGATAGAGCTCGTCCGGGTAAGAGGTGCCAGTAATTTTTTATGAAATAAATGTTTTATGAAAAGAATTTCATTAATGGGTGTTTCATTAAAAAGTTTTCATATAAATGGATTTTCGTTAAGTTTATTTTTTAAGTATGTGCAGGCTACGGATGAAATGTGAAATCTAAAATGTTGTGGAAGATTCAGATTAAATCCCAAGGTGTCTGCCATAAACAAAATCATGGTAACATATTAACATTTTTTTCCTCAATCTTTTCGAAACTTTTAAACTGTCGATTTCATTTTAATTTATTTAGAAATTTTTATATTATTAAAACTTTATTTTTTTCAATATTTTGGAATACTTCGAAATTTTCGAAAATTTTGTAAGTTTGACAGTCTGGTGACATTTAAGGCGGGTTCGAGTTAAGGATAAAGTTTAAGGTAATCATACATGGCGGCCGGGGGCCAAAATGTCACAACATGATGGGTGGAACCTCATGGCACCTTACACCGAATACTGCAGCAATACCCGCATAAACATACTAACGAACATCAGTGATTCGGACTACAAAGAAGCAAAAATTGTGTGGAAAAAAAATTTGCTTGTGTAACCATGAATAATTGCTCAGACATCTCCTCCAAAACAGGGGTTCTCCTACTCCCCAATGTATTCGAGAACTTTCTTAACCTCTGTCTAGAAATAATGGGCTGGGCTGTGTTTATTATATAAGTTTAAACGGGTATGCATTAGATGATGTGCTGAAGATTACTGTAATGAAGCTCGAACTACTGACAGAATATGACTATGTACTTGTTTCTTGAGAAAGACATACGAGGAGATGTATTTAGCCTAGTCTGTAAAGCGAAATTGTGTTTCAGAAAACATGTATGATGACGAGAAATGCAATCATACTCAGCCAGCACCTAATCTACAGTACTTGGTCTCTAATGACTAGTTATTTGGACTGAGTCCCCCGCTGCCTATGATGCATTTAAAAAGGTCAATTACCGGTATTGACGTCATGAGTGTGCCTGACAACAATTCTCGTGTGGGATACATCATCCTCCCGTACTGCATAAAGAACACTGAAAATCTACCATTTTTGCTGATATAAGAATGTTGCCCAGTATATCCACAAAAAAAAACTAATTACTACGTTGACAAATACTAAGGATTATGTCGTTCGCTATATTATGATCAAACAAGCAATTTGCCCTGGTCTAATGATTGATAAATTTACCGTGTGTTAGAATTTAAGTAAAATGCTTGGCTGGATCCGTACATCCAGCTGAATACGGCTAGACGTACAGGAACAACAAACGAGTTTGAGAAGGATTTTTACAAACTTCTCGCTGAAAACAAGTGCATAAGACAAAGAATGAGTCTTGTGTATTATGAGAAGCGACAAAAAAATAACTGTTTGCATAACCCGCCTTCAATGACAGAAATATTTATTTAGAAAACTGGATGCTTGAGAAACTGGACATGAAATAATTTTGTTCGATAAACCCATCCATGCCGACCTTGTCGTACTTGATTTGTCAAAAGTGCTTACGAATCCTTTCCACTATGACATAATGAAAACAACAGTTTCATATACGATATAAAAACACTCGACTTTCATTAAGACTTGTACACCGATCCCGACTTCATAGTTCGATACAACAGTCAGTCCTGCCGATTATCCACGCAATTAACTTCAAAACAATAAGTTTACAGTCAAAATTCATAGAGGATTGCAGTGATGTGCCTATGATTTAGTTAATAGGATTCTATGCAAAAATGTACGCCTACGCATGCCATGAGAATGAATACAAGAAGTCTAATGGAAATCAGAAATGTGTGATCAAAAAGAAAAGTAGCTCCCAGGACTACATTTGTACTGTGAACAGTTAGACGTCTACGCGAGTAACTGTAGATAACAACAGATCACGGAATGAGCAGCTACACTCCGAGTGTAGCAACAAACTGTCACTTACTTGGCTGGACGTCAAGCGTCGTGTGTGCGAAGATGGAATGAACACACTACCGTATGGGCACTCTAAATGAAGGTAAGTCGTATTCACTACTTACTATTTATATTAAAGTTAAACATTAGCCAACTGAATCTTGAAAAAAATTAAATGTTTGCTTCCAATGTGCTGGAGGACTCCAACGAAGAAAAATCTTGAACATCGGCTAGCTGCTACAAGAAATTCCAACATGTGTGAGAAGACTGTTGAAGAATTGCCGGACACCGCCAAGCATCTCGAGGAACATCGCAGCATCACTAATAACAGTTTTTGATACACAATCAGAGCTGAAGTCTCACTATAATTCGAGAAAATTATTGAGTAAAAATGTATGCTGAGATAATAAATATGATTATAATATTTTAAAATTTATTCTATAGTTTTTATTGTAAACGTATTTCCCTGTACAAAAAATTACAGTACTGTAAGAGAAGGACTATGCAAACATAGTAAATGGGTCTTTATTATAGCTGAGGTAATGTCAAATTACCTTGGAGAGTAGGTAAATTCTGACATTTAACGAGCACTAATAAATTATTAAACGTAGGGCTGAAAACTTCTTACTATAGGAAAACGCTTAAAAATATTGTTGGATGTGCATTTTTCTGATACTCAAATCTGTGGTTTATACTCGCCCGTTTTAAATTATATGCATACGTTTACATTATTTAATAGATTAATTTATTGATTTTGGCTTCTGTATCACGAAAACCAAACAATTTTGGCAAACGATCAAAATTACTTCGGTTTTGTCAGAGAAGTACGTAATCAAAAATATCTGCAAGCTGAACATTATTTCGTAGATCCCCGTGCATGAAAAAAATCAAATATTTTAAACCCGATGTCGTTTACTTATTGTGATTACCCTATCAGAATAGGAATCTGTAGACAGATAATTTGAGGACAATTTTACGGTTTTAGGCGAATATATGATAAATTTTAAAATTGGAAATAACATTCCGAAAAATTAAGTTATTGATTAAGTTCAATTAATAAAAATTAACTAGGCCTACTTCGCGACATTTTGTATATGTTATTTTACAGAAGATAAGATTCCGCTTTTCGCACTAATGTAGCTTATGCTATAAACTCCCAAAAAATGTTACTTACATTTTAACTTTGTCTTGAACGACAGCAAATCCACTGATGTCCAATATGTGTCGCAACACTGCGAGAGACAAACTTCCCACAGTTTTGAAATGTTATGTCATAATTTAGGTTGGTTTAAAAATTTTCAAGCTTTTTTTTATATTTCTATATCACCATCTAACATAATGTTATATTGAGCAGATAATTTCCTGGGCTTGATGGGGATCGTACCTTCGACCAGTGGGCTACTAGCCAGACGCCTAACCGACTAGACCAACACTACTTTTTGAAAGATAAAGGTCATAATTTTTAACAATAACACTTATGTGTTACTGCTGTTGAAAATTGCGGTGGTATTTGTAGGCCATTCATTACTGGCTTCCAAGTAGTTTATAAAGTCACACACACTCAAACACACACACCCAAACACACACATCAAAACACACACACATATATAGGTGTGTGTGTTTGGGTGTTTTGGGTGTGTGTGTGTTTGGGTGTGTGTGACTTTATAAAAAAATAAAGAAATATATATGTATATATATATATATAGGCCGTTTACGATAAAGCAAGCACTACATAAGGTTTTCTTTCAGCCCTTTTTAGCCATCTTTACTGTTTTTAATATGTAAACTTCCAAGTAACTAACAAACATTGTAAACGTTTCAACACTCTCAAAAGTTAACATATATTGGCCCAATTAAACACGTTTTCAATTAATTACAAGTTCTGCTGAGTGCTCAGTTTACAGTGAACAGCACACACACACACACACACACACACACACACACACACATATATATATATATATATATATATATATATATATATATATATAACGAAACCGTTTCCGGAAAGATATTCATACGTGTATAAGCGTATAATTTAAAACGAAAGTGTATATATTTTTATTAGTAATACTTGTTTTCATTAGATAAGCGATAACGTTTAGAGAAGATTATATGTCAAGGAAAGTAGTGTGTTTACTTGTAGGGTGGCCAAATCAAATCAGAAACATTAAAGTGATGCTGCTTAGGTAACAAAGGTGCTTTCAGCTCGTACCATCACTTCGGCGTCTGAAAACACAGTTTATTTTATTAAACGCTTTAATAATTTCAGACGTTTTATGTTTGTACTGATACAAGCACTTTTTTCTAGGATTTTTGCGCCCAGAACACTATGTAGGTAGGTATTTCGTCAGTCCCTCAACTACTCACTCGAAATCCTTACTATATGGGTTCCATAACGCTGTCACGTGGTAAATTTGATTTGGTAAGGGTTTCATGAATTTGGAACTTATCTAAGCATTTGATAGAAGAAAATAATAATATAGTTTAGTTAGGGAGACAGCGCGTGATGTCACCGCCAGAAATAACTGCACATGCAAACTGGTAGTACTTATTGCAAAGCAGTTTAATCTTTTCCGCTTTAATCATTATGATTTGCAGATATTATATGTTAATGATTTGAAATATATATTATGGTTAATGGGGAATACGAAAGTAACTTTTTAATTATTTTTCGACACATTAAAATTTTTTGTAAGTTCGACACATTAAGCTTCCAACGACAGTTATGAAATGCTTTATAGTAAACAATTTTGAATATGTATAGCGATAATGCTACATCAGCATATAAAAAGTTATTTAGAAGCGCCTGTAGGCCAAGTAACAACTCCAAGCGACTGACTTCTAAATTAGCCAATTACTTAATGACGATACGCTTTTCAACTCTTACACCTCCCTCCATTCCGGCAAAATATCAAAACGGTTGACAGCGACTTGGATTTGAGGTACGCAGTTGTAGAATATTTCACCTTTCATACTTAAAATCGAGTATAATCATGTAAGTGAACTTTCTGACTAATTTAATGAGCTCACAATAATTAAGATATAAAATAATTATATAAAATTTAAATAACATAAATATTATTTACAATGCACAACTGAATATTCGTGTCTTTGAATTAGCCAAAAATACTGTCATATTTGTAGTTAAGTTAATTTAAACTAAGTAGCGTACTCTTAATTAAAAAGTTAGCTGTAACTGAAAACATTTAAGAGCCGAACCAATGAGGTAATGCCAGGATATGAAACAATATACGCTGTATTTCTTAATGATTGACTGTAGGGCACTCTTAATGCATTCTATGTGTTACCACAGTGTATTACAAAGCTATTAATTATACACATAACAATGAAAACACTCCGTCCTAGTTTCATAATTTGCTTGTATATGCAACTGGACACTACAGTCGTTCTTATCGCGTACCTTAGAGCAAACAGAAACTATTTCTCTTAAGATATGTGAAGAAAGGGCAAAAAAATGTGACTCAATCTTACCCACCAATCTATATATCTTCTTAATTTATTAACATAATACAGATAAAATAATTTATACAATATTACAAAACCTATACACGTTAAACAAGTCGAAAACATTTATTCATTACGACCACTTCTCAGTTCAGAACATATTTGCTGTCGGAACTTCGTGTTATTCTTAAATCACTGTATTGTGTTGGATTCAGTTTTGTGGTATTATCCATCGATACGAAAATAAGTAACAATATTATCAGAATCCTCTATGGGGGTGTGGGAGACTTTGACAGGGTGTGACAGTGCATGTCAGTATCACTTCAAACGTTTAATGTGAGTTTATGATTTTATGTCAGTTTAACAGATCCTAATTTCAGAAACTTACAATAATGTTCAAAATTTCATCCTCTTGCTTCTTCACACATATGCGTACTGACGCACCCTGTCAAATATTCCCATATCTGCTGTAGATAATACAAATGAGGGCATCAGCATACGTTTACCCATAACATATTTCAAATATTGAAGAAAGTTCATTGTACTACTGGTTACCTTATAATATATCGAAATAACCTTTCATTAATAACTCAAAAACTAAGGATTTCGGGATCTATGCTTGTATATATATTTTTTTTGTGTAAGAAACTCCTCCCCCCCCCCTTCAAAGTCAGTAAAATCATTAGTGAAACATCATGTATAAGACACAGGAATAAAATGAGCTATTTGTGTGGTCACGGAATGATCCTGAAACGTGTGAGTAATGACCATCGTATATCTTGACATTCGATTCCATAGATTTAATAAACATTCAGCTTGGATATTTATTTTTGAAGTTATGCACGGAATCGATACATTATTAATATGTTACATTTGCCAGCGCTTCTAGCATAACATATCTTAAACACAAGCCAAAAATCAAGTTTTCATGTAGTACAGCCATGTCTACATTGATATTAAAACAAGTATGTATAAGACAGTGACTTATGAGAATGTTAGTGTGAATTCAGTGAAATACAGTTAAATCAAAGTGTGCAAATTATTATTTAAATGCTTGCACAGCATAAAACAACGAATTTACAATTTTTCTACACTTTATAGTAATACTGTTTTTTTTTTCGTTTGAGTTCTAAAATCGTATTTTGTTCTTAGTTGCTTACTGTGACAAAGGTGCCAAAAATAAATTAACTTTACGAGTCACAGTTCGTTTATTTTGGCCTGGCTGAAGCAGACCCCTCTTAACTGAGCACTGCATTACAGTATGTTAATGTTTCCTGTACTAACATACGGGTATCAAATATACACATGTAAGTGGTGAGGCGTGGACGTGTTCCAAGGCTTTTAGTATCAGCTCCTACGCTTTGAGCGTATGGCAGTGTGTTGCAAGTGTCTTAGTTTATTATTGGGTCAAACGATTCTATAGACAACTCAGTTTGTAGTCACAACTTAGCATCGCACACCTGGAGAGTTTTCTATTATTTACATAACTTACCATTTTGTGTACAGTTGAGCTATTATAAATAAAGTCGTGCAAAAATCCGAGGTAACGAGAAAAAGTAATTGCCGTGGCTTTTGCAAAGAATCATATTTTACCTGAGTCACAACATGTATTTCGACTTAGGACGTACCGAAGGAAACGGATTTTTTATAATAGGCCTACATTTGCCTGTCAACATTTGACAGATTTGGATGCTGAAGTAATATTTTCTCTAGTACAGTATTTAAATTCATTAAATGAAATGAGAACAACCTCACTGGTCAGTTCGCTAATCACCTGTCCTCTATAATTCGAGGGCAGCAAGTGGTAAGCATTGCCACTCTTTCCCTTCCCCTCGTCACAATTTCCTTGAGAAATTATTCCATCAGCACAAGTGTTTTGCTTGCCGTGTGTCGCTGTTTTCGCCATCTCCCGTCGAAGCGCTGAATTAGCTCAAGTGATTCTCAGCTGTTTCGCCAATACCTGTCAATAGAGGAGCGCTAACAATTTTCCACCCAGAGCTATGTATGGGAACTAAGAGTATGAAGTCGTGAATGTCTAAATTATAGAAACAGTGATATTTTTCAAAGATTGATTCAAAATTGTACTGATTACGGTGAACAACCTTTACCATCGCCAGTTATTGTCGAAAAGTTGAACTAAAATGTGAACGTTCAATTTTTATTTTAGAAGGTTTATTAACGTCCATCGGGTTTATTCACTTTTCAGGCTTAGTGAGGGATGGCGTACAATCCAACTAAACCTAAGTAAACCACACAAACATCGATACCCGTACCGGGATTCGAACCCAGGACCTCGCGCACTGGAGGCGAGCATAAATATTGAAGTTTTCGATCCATTACCTGCCACCAAGTACACGCGGAATACAGCATAGGGAGATGTGTGGAAGTTTCATGTTTACACGCCGCTCTGGAACGTTCAGCGGAGATTATACGTGATAAGATCTTAATAATTCTTTGGTGATTTGCATAGTAAGAAAAGACATTAGGCATACACACGTTTATTGTATTTTAACACATTATATTTGTTTTAATTTGACAAATACACATGCAATTATTCAGATCGCACTCGGTAAATTTAATGTCGGTCAAAAAAATGTTAATTATTACGTTTCAAGCTCACTGGCGCAGTTACTCTGAAGCAATTATTTCGTTAACATGCTATCATTTTAAGGTGAAAATGTATTACACGTGTGAAAGTACCCTCGTGTGTGCCCGTATAGTTATTCATGTAACTGTGCCGTAATTTTAATTTTAAATTTTGTAAAAGAAATATTATTTGTGAATTCACAAGTAATTTGTCATTTAACACTTACTACTTAATGTAATATGCAAACACAAATGTGGCGATTCAGATTACACGACATGCAGTAGGCTATTTATACAGCGTGTGGCGTTTGCAGAGTTATACGGGCATTCGCTCCGTCTTTCCAATGCACGGTGACTGACATAAGCATCATCCTTGTATCGGCGCGAACTGTTGTCAAAAATACCCCAATTTCACATTGTATCTTTGATTTTAAAATTTCCGCATGATCTACAGAATTGAAAAGAGCATCGGATGATATATTTCTTTCATAATTTGCACCATTCTAAGGATTTAAAAAAATCGAAAACAGAAATTTGGTACTTCCGTTTTCGTCCATCACAACTTAAGGAAATAATGGCAAAATCATATTCAAATGTTTATGGTGCCTAAATTCATATAACTGGACGCCAAATAATAATGAGAAGACCAAAAAATTGTTTTTGAACTGTATAGCATTTTTTTATCTAACCTAAAGTTCGTCTGATCACAGAATGAAACATTAAAATGTAGGACAGGCAAAACATTTTTGCTATTGAAGTTATATGGGGCATGAAAGCGAGAACGTTGTTCATAGTGAGCTGAATACATATATAAAAGCAATATCACTACAATAGCTTTAACCGTTCTCTTGTTTATAGCACGAAATGTGTGCGCAGTACGGCCAACGCGCTCGCCCTACAAGCGAAGACTTCTGATGGACGCTCCAAGTACCGT
This sequence comes from Medauroidea extradentata, assembly GCA_003012365.1. NCBI lineage: Eukaryota > Metazoa > Arthropoda > Insecta > Phasmatodea > Phasmatidae > Medauroidea > Medauroidea extradentata. The sequence goes on from PNEQ01071763.1 coordinate 11,464, forward strand.
TATCTTTACTGACTGTGTGGTTCTGTCAGAATAGGGTAGTAAATAACACACAGTCTTCCTTTAATCAGCAGTTTTTTACGTCCCGTACCTTAAACGTGTCCAGGAGTGCACCGGTTTCTCGTGGCCACGTGATTTGTTGTGCCCAGTGACTGGTTTAGGAACAAATATTTCGTCAATGAGTGCATATTTGGTTCAATAAGGCCATAATCCATAATTTCAGCTCCTTGCGTGATAGTTATTTACTTTTGTTAATTGATAATGCTTTAATAATAAATTTACTTAAAACTAATTATGTAAATTTCATTCTAAAGTACAATAAGGATTATAATTTAAAACCAATTAAATATTAAAATAAACTATGCATAGGCTGTTCACTATAAACTGAACACTCAGCAAAACTTGTAATTTATTAAAAATATGTTCTATTGGGTCGATATATGTCAACGTTTGAGACTGTTGAAACTTTTACACCGGTTTTTAGTTACATGGAAGTTTTCATATCAAAAATATTGAAGTTAACTGCAAAACGACGAAGGAAAACTTTATGCAGTGCTTACTTTATTGTGACCGGTCTCTACAACATTTGTAGAACATATAATACGAATTTTCTGGGTGTTTTCACGGATCTTAAGTTGAATTCAATGATTAATAAAAAATTGGCATCAGGATGAATTATTATGATTTGTAAGTGAAAATAATATTTTTCTTAAAAACTTGAAGATTTTTTACTGCAGCACTAGAACAAAAATTTATTTAAGAGTAAGTAACCATAGCACAGCTATGTATGATACGGGTGTTAACTTTGTGGGTATTCGCTTATATAACATACTGTCGTAATTTTTTTAAAATCAAACTGTAATGAATTTAAAATGCATATTATAATGTAGATGATTTTGTTTATTCGATGAATGTCTAACTTTGATCTGTATGTTTATTTGTAAACCTTTAATTTACTAACCTACGGCGTAGTAATATTTACGTATTTTTAATATGTGCTTTATAAATTTTGCTTTAAGAATGTTTCATAGTTCAAGGTATTTTCTGTTTCTGTAAGACGTCTAGCTATTTTACTGCAAATATGTACAAGTAGGCATATAACTTATGTTATATTGACCATGTAGTTAACTATGGTCAACAAGATGCAATAAATAAAAGAATAAATAAAAACTCCTAAACTATGGCAAATACAAAAAAACTCTGTCACTCAGCATGTTTGCATGGTTTTTCTGCGTCTTATATTTTAAAAAGACAAAAAAACTCTCACCTAGTAAGATAATTGACGAAAATTCAGTTTAGTATGTTGTCACCTTCAACTCTACGTTTTATCTAGGAAGAAAACAATATACTCACCGTAATATGAATTTAAACAATACTGAAATTTAAACTTATGTATCTGCTTTTATTTAGGATTAAAAATTTTATGTCACGATCAAACGTTTAGACTCTTTTCTTACATTATATTTCTCCCATTTTAACTTAATTTATTTGGCACTTTGTTTTCAATAATCGAGTGCATAATCATCAACATTACCCCAACCACATTCTTTTCTTCAGACAGATGCTACTCCTATGGACGTAATATTACCGTTTGTCGGGAGTAGTTATAATAATTATTTCTTTACGAATTGCCTATTAATATTAACCTAATGAATTCATATCAGTGCAGTATGGGAACTGTTCTTTACTTTAAAGAATATAAAAATGTGATTAGGTTTATTTTTAAGCGTAATAATGTGAAGTAAAACATCTGCCAAATTTCGTAACGCGGCTGCGATTTGGTAACACCGCGTGCCGTAAGCCGTGTACTGCAATCTAAGGTCGGCACGATCTATAGCAGTTACCATAATTCTTGTGTAAAATTACACTGCCCGTGTATTTGTTATTTCAACAGGCTTATCTGAGATCAATTTTTCATGCAGTCACATAAGAAGTAATTTTAGAGCTTCTGTTTTGTCAATATGAATCATCATTTTAAAACAAAAGTACCCTACATGTGTTAAATTACCCTTCTGTATGCATTTATATTAAAACCAGTAACTGTGCAGTTGTAACAAGTTTTCTGTACAAAAAAAGTAGTTGTGAATACACCAGTCATTTGTCATTTTACACTAACCATTTAATGTAATATGACAAGAACAAATGGAGTGATTCAGATTACACGACGTGGTGTTGTTTGAAGCAGTTACCGAACTTATATATTAAAACCACACTGCCCATGCATGAGTAATTTCACCAAACTTATATGATATTTCACGCAGACATACCTATGTGACGTAATTTTACAACATATGTTATGTTAGTATACCCAACCATTTTGACATACAAATGTACTCCATATGTTAAATTACCATAGTATGTGCATGTTTAATTGTACTGGCAACAGCACAGTAATTTAACGACACGTAAAATATTTCCACAATAAATGCATTTGTGAACACACAACTTTATTGTTATTTAACACGCTTTATTTCTTGTGATTTGACAGATACAGATGTGGTGATTCTTGATCTCATGACATGATGTTTTATCTAGCATTTTACATAGCTTATGTTGTGAAATTACACCGAACACGTAGTGTAATTTTCCGAAAAAAATTTACAGTGATGTTGGTTGTCGCAATAAAGTGATTTAATGATCAGGTGTCATACAATAAAAAAAAATATCGGCATAACCCTTTAAGGTCAGTTTCATGTTGCAATGGCTGGAATCAACGCTGAGCTGGTATTTTGTGCTCGAGTTTTTGCTAACTCTTCAGCAGAACTTAAGTTACCACGTAGTTATTAATATTTTTTAAAATTTAGTTCTAAGAGAAACGTATTAGTTTCACCAGAATACTTCATATTTCTGAACGAGTCTGAGGTACTGAAACATAAATACTTAGGATATAATATTAAATATTAATTTGTTACCTGCAGGACAGCCCCTACGCTTGAGTATATTTCAGTTTGAATGTGTTTTACTTGGTTGAAACTACGCTCAAAAGAGTAAAAAGAGTTTGGCACCACCAGAACGCAAATGCTATTTAATGTATATAACGACATTTCCAGCCTAATACTTATAATCCATCGTGTAAGTACATGCCGAAATTTGAATCAATAAACACGTAAAACAAAGCTTTTGATAGATGCTGGTAAGAGTTGGGGCTGGTGTGCTTGTTTGTGTGTGGGAGTACTATGCTAGAGAGAGGAGTGAATCGCCAAACGATAAAAATGGAAACTCGAGAGAATTTGTTCGCGGTCAGATTAAACTTTCTTTCCTTGCATAGTCCGACTTTTTCATCTCCCTCGCTCAGCCTGAAGCCATTTCTTTGCTCCTCGCTTCCCCTCTTCAAATCCTGCTTTCAAAACCACCCTTCCCCGTCCCCGGGCGAGGCCGACCCATCAATTGCAGAAATTGGCTTACCCTCGGCCGGCCCCTCCATTTGAAGCTATCAACAGCAGAAGTCGCCCTGCTCGCTGAATAATAAAAACCGCCAGGCTGACTCGCCCCTTATTTCCCCTGCAGCCTATCTACGTCTACGTATATCACCCTCCCTGACATCGCAGATCCGGCGCAGCCTCACGCACCAATTAAACAGTTCACGGTCTTTAATAAAAAGACCATCATCTGGGTTTATCACTACTTTCATGACATTTGTAACACTTATGTATTATGAAACGTATCCTTACTGGACACGGTTTTGCAATAGTAGGACAGTGTCAGAGAAATCATAAAGAGTCTGGTTGATGAGCCAAATTAATACATACTACCTGACTTGTATTCTAGGGATCATAATCCTGTGAATTGTAATAACATTTTTAAAAATACGTTTAGTAACCCCTTATTAATTGTTATAAAAATTATTGCATGTACATATATTGATTAATAATGTAAAGGTGACTTTGCTTCTACATTAAAACCAAGCTTGCTTTTTAGTGGTGGGACTTATTTGCATTCATTACTCTCTCATTACTAAATCTGTTGACATTATTTCATGAATGTTGTTGTAAGAATTAGAAATAAATAAGATGATATTAACATGCATTGTGTAAACAATTCATCAGTCGTAGTTGGCCGATTATTAACAGGACTAATTCCAAGTTGCAATATACTTATCTTTCAATAGAAAAATATGCCTGTGATTTGTCTTTACATCTGAGCTTAAACTAGTATATTTTGCAAATACTCTGTTACTTTAGAACAAAAAAATTAAGAGACGTTTGCGTTGACCTGCAAACTAGCCTGGCATGTAAGCAGTTGTTATAAATTATTACGCTACGTGAGACTATAAATAGGTAACATCTTAAAAGAAATAAGATGTTCTTATGAAAAAAAAACTTATTTTTATCATTGAGAATCAGTGCTTTCACTGAAAGCAGTTTTCATTGTGTACTTACTGTCCCTTCTACGCTGACTTTCGTGACGGTAGCAAATATGTAATTGCGGCACTGAGAGGGAAGAAGGGAACAGAAATATATCTGGCCCATCATTTATACCCCTTGAACAATGTTACCTGAGTCCGTAACACCAAGAAAGAAAGGAAGTATTTGCTAATGCTGCTCCAAAGTAGTGTTTTAGTACTTTTCAAAAATTTTGGGAAATAATTATTATGGCCTATCACACACCCCACCTAGCTTTTAGATATTAAATGCTATAAATGTTACTGTTTATCATTTTGTCTTCAATTAACTGGAAATTATTTTTTTTTTAATAAAAATCCATAGTTTAAAGTTTTATTACATTTACTTAAGCTTTAAACTAGAAATTTTACTTGAGAATGACATTGCTAGCAGCTGGCAAGACTGACAAAGACTTGAACATTAATTCTTTGCCTACAATATGTATGAAAAAGATACGGTAAATAGTCTTTTTAATTCTCATTGAATTTCTTGTAGTATGTTTCACTGTTTCAAGCTAGAAGGAATAGGCTAAAATGTATATTTCTTTCGAAAATTTTGGAAATTAAAGTAAATATAATTAAGAAGAATGCGTCGCAACAAATAGTTTAATTCGTATGGCTAACAGTTTTTCATTATAATTTTTAGGTTCTGTCGTTAAGCTTTGAAAATTGTTCAGAACTATACTTAAAAAAACATGGTGGTAAATATAGCTCCATTCTGCATTGTTGTTGGCCAAGACCCATTCGTTAAAAAATTAAACAATACTTTCCTTATAAAATGTCATAGATTTAATAAAACTTTAAACTGCCTTGCCCAATATCGTAACAGCCACACACGATTTCGTTTTTAATTCAATAGTTATTAAATACAAATTGTTCGAAATTTTATCCTATACTCTAAACTTGCGTAGTGCAAATCAAGTCATATTAATGTGTTCGTTGTCGGGGACATCAACGCAAATAATTAATTTACATACATGGTTGTACTGATTAAAAAATTACCTTTATCAATGGCTGTATAAAGAAAAAGGCTTTGGATATTACATGTTATCTTGTTTCGGATAGAGACAGTTAATTCATTTTTTTAATATGACTGAAAAATTGTTTGTAAAGTTATTAAAAATACACATATTTACAAAATAACATGTAATGGATTAAGTCAATACATATTGATTGGAGTCAGGGTAGCAATATTGTATATTATCTTGATATAATCTTATCTTCTATTACTCGAAATCGTTGGGAGCTATGTTCTTCAATATATTTTAAGGTTTATTAAACTTTAATACCTTTTTTTTCTGGTGCAACTTTCAAACACATTAGGAAGTGTAATGATTTTGTAATAAACTTTATAGTTAATTAACTATTTGCAACTGTGTTTTAAAAGTACACATGTATCGTATTACCCTGTTCGGGAATGTAATAAACATATTAATTACGTGTTTCATAGTCATATCACACGACAGTTAAAATCGTATATATGTAAGCACATTACATATGATATGATGTATAGTGTGATATTTTTTGATTAGCGGTAAGAAAAATTTTGAAATAATATTTTTTTAGACTTACTACTCAATACGCTAAAATTGGTAATATCAAACCATATAAATTAAATGTATCATACATTCATCTCAAATTTAAACTAAAAGTGTACACAGTCATAGTATGTATCGAAACGTATTGTAACTATAAATTTAGTAGTTATTTGAATAAGGCTACAAAACAAGAAGGAACGGAAAAGCGCGCCTTTGTGTACATACTATCCATAGTTTGTAGCTCAAAACGTATAAAAATCGTATTTTTGTGATACCTAAAATATTATTCCTGATGTAGGCCTAATAAATTGGGAAAATCTAGAATTAGCTGATTTTGGAATTAATCCAAAAATGCACGCTGCTATCGGGTTAGGCTATTGATACCGAATTTAATTAATATTTTATTTTATAATCTGAGTTTCCTCAAAATTTATTTGCACGGCTCAAAATGTTAACTGTCATTGGAAAGTGATTTTTACATTATAAAAGAATGCTTAAACGAACGAGCAACATCACGACCGTCTCAGGTGTTATGTTTTTGCACAACTAGTCAAAACCCGCTTAAGTGTCGTAACGAACGCTTCGGCCTTCGTTACTAGCGTCATGAGTGGCGACGCAACAAATCGCGACTTATTCAGGCCAATAATAATCGCAATGTTTAAATTTACAATAAAAAAGCAATAATAATAAATAGATTCGTAGTAATAATTAACATCAAATTATTGTACATTTCATTAAAAAAATAATTTCATTTAACCTTTGTTTCACGGGTGAATGTACATCAACCAAATTAAATAACTGTGGTTGGCCATATGGTAAACACCACGAATAAAAATAATCTATTAAAATAATGTATTAAAACATTTAAGAGTACTGTGGTAATAACGTGTAGGAAGTGGTGTTGTGATGGTGAGGGCAAGTGCGTGTGTGACCAGGGGTATAGGGCGTTAGGCAATTATAAGAAGGTTCAATATGGGGAAGGTTATATACAAACTGTATTTCTACACAAAACTCAATCAGTTTCTTTGTAAAAGTGAAGCTGTTCCTAGGTGTCAACTATATGATTTGAAATGGTGCGCTCGTTTGCGTCTGAATATTGGATCTCTAAAGTGCAGGTAATTTAAAACTAAATAATAATTTAATAGTTAATATTTTAATTATAACTTTGTTTACTTTATCGGATAATGATTTAGTATGAGTAAGTTGGGCGAGAAGGGGACTTGAGCAATTAACATAAGAATTAAACACATTCAACAAGAATGCTAAAATACAAATAAAAGTACTTTTAAATTGTAAGAGTTTATAATACCATTCATTAAATAATATAATTTAATTTTTGTATTACTTCTCAGTGCCTAGCTTCAACGGGTGGCACATACATATCATGGTCCTCCAGCCGTTTTGCAAAAAGATCAGGAATATGTTGATTTTTTTTGTATTGACGAGCAAAAAGGTTGAAAAAAAAACAATTTTGGGGACAGTTCCATAAAGTTTGGACGTTTTTGAGGATTAAAAATAGTAATGATACGTATAAAAAAGGAAAATTATGGCCATGGGTCTTAGGTCTAATGCCACAATGTGGCGGATGGAACAATAGCCACCACGTGCTCCTAGCGCTTGGGCCCGAACAGGCCACAGGCACGCACGTATATTTGAAGGGTTGAAGCAGTTAGGATAACACACCCTGCGCATTAGTCTAGTCATTACAATATCACACAGTAACTTAATAATATGTGAACTAAAACCGTAATTAGTGAACGTTCAGAAACAGTGATTTGAACAGTAAGGAAATAAGTGTTAAAAATAATAATTCTGGCATGTTTTTCTAGAGAGAAACATAATTTAATGGTGGGTTTGATAGCTAGGCAAAAACGTAAACTATTTCAATTTAGAAGGAAAACTACTAGTTAAGTTCTATTTTTTCTTTGTTGAAATCGGGACTGCTGTAGCACATACCTATATCAATGATATGACAAGACAACGTCCGTTTGATGTTCATGATGTTTCCGCAAGTAAACGTGTTCCCATAAAGATAACTACTTTGCGTTCCATAATAAAAACAGGAAAATGCTATAGACCTAGTTAATTAAATCCGTTAAACTTTCAACAAAAGAAAAGGCAAAAAAGTAGTGTCCCATTTTTTTTTTTTTTTCAGAAATGTACGTTTAAAATAGTGGTTAACACCAAGAATCACTCATTGCTATACAAACTAGAAAGAACTAATAGCATTATTTAGAGATTAAATAAAATTTGGCCGTGTACATGTAACAATCAACAGAATTATTATTACTATTGGTATAATTCGTCTAAAATAATTAGCTATTGTGAAAAGTCGGCGTCTTTCTCCCGTGTGTTTTTTGCAGTACTCATCCAAGAATCAGTCAGTTTACAACTCCAATGTCAAAATGATTAAATCAATTTGCAAAATAGTGGAAGCACATGTGACTGCAAGTATTGAAACAGGCTGGTCAGATCAGATACTTGACAGAAGAAACTAGGAGTAATCTTTGGGACATAAATTTAAATCTGTTTTGACGTGAAGAAGAGAATAAGCGGAGTATTATAAACATGACAGTCTTCTGGAGGAATATATTCATAAATATATAAATTAATGATGAGATTGAAGATGAACACAGAAGGTGATGTCGGTGAAACTGCAAATTACGACAGTAGTCAAAACAGCGGGTATATATATATATATATATATATACGGTTTTACTAAAATGAATAATTCATTGATCAAACCCTCGCAATACTGTACACACATATGTTGTATACATTCCTTCAGCTTGATAACTTGTTTGGTGCTCAGGTAGAAATATGCTAACATTCTACTAATTTATTGTATAATCATGTTTTCCTAAGAGAACTAATTTTTTAACGTATTTGTACGTGAGGTAACCAGTAGTGTTTGGCGTATTGAGTGTGATGTACTGAAGTTTTTACCGCTGTGTGTGCAGTTGTGCTGTGACACTGTGTATACACTGTCCCCTCCTCGAAACGCCACTCCGTGGATTATTAATAGGGACGAGGGTCTCCTTCTCTTAACGCGGTTTAAAGTGAATTTTTTCACGTCAGAGCATTTAATATGTAGTATTAGCGTCTGCTGGAAGTTATATTCTACTTGACTGATTAACCATACTGTTTCAAATATTTTACTAACAGTTTCATACGAAAATGATGCTCAATTCATACGTCACGTTGAATGCATTGGTACAACGAGTACGAAAAAAAATTTCATTGAATCATT
>PNEQ01071763.1:20729-77117 GCA_003012365.1 Medauroidea extradentata
CTCCAGTGAGTGAGCATTTGAACATTTCACGATGTAGCGCAGAAGTCCGTGAGCGTTTTTACGCATGTCCGCCATTGGTTCGGAGTCCTCAAGGTCACGTCTAACAAACAATGACCCGATCGAAATAGTTTCCAACATGTATATGACTTAGAAATCCAACCTCTCCTCAGTTGAATCCGCGAAATTTCCGGGGCTCTAACAATGACCCGATCGAAATAGTTTCCAACATGTATATGACTTAGAAATCCAACCTCTCCTCAGTTGAATCCGCGAAATTTCCGGGGCTCTAATCATTACCTGTATAGAAATAACCAGGTTTCGTGGCTAATGGTCATAATTGCTACTGAAATAAACCAAGGTGGTGCAAAAAAGTGTCCCTAATAAGTTGTATAAACTGTATTAGAACCTTTACTGCAATACAACCGCATGCCACTTATTGAAATTTTTACGTGTTTGTTGCAATGGGAGTTTATAATTAGAATTTATTGGTTTGTGGACATACGCCATCGCTCATGTTTTGCTGATTAAAACTGTGTTGAATGACGAAGCACAAAAAACAACACGGAAAAAACTAACATAGAACACACACAAAAATGTGCTCTACATAATTTTTTTTCCTTGTTATTTTTTGTACTTTTGTCATTCAACACAGGTTTAATCAGCAAAACACGAGTAATGGCCTATGTCCACAAACCAATAATATCGATGAAAATATAATTTAGGCTATATGTCTTTGTGCAGATGAATCACTCTTAGGAATGTGCCAATGAGAATAAGGTTACTGCGATACTACACGCTTGTGATTTGCGGGAAGAACACCAATACGCTGAGACACGGTACTTTTAACTACTAGGCCACGTTTTTCATGACATACGTGGCTGACTCAACTGCGAGGCTTCTTGCCGCATTACCTTTACAAAGATACAGTACTTTTATCTACTAGGCTACGTACATTGTTTGACGTCTGGCATCCGATAGAGAGCATTTCAAGTTGCGTAATATTTGTGTCAGTATGTCTTATTGCCATATAAAGTTATGGTTATTATTTAAAACATCTGGTAGGTAATATGGTTAATTTAATTTACTATTTTCGTTACGATATTATCGGGATTTGCTTAATATTCCCTTTCATTTCGTCTTTCATATTATATAATACAACATTAAATATTATTTAAGTTACAAATGTCCAATGTCAGAATAGCAATATATTTTGGCTAGACAGTTGACACTTATTTCGAATTTTAGAACTGTACATCACTTAGGAGCAGCATGTGTGGTAAGACATTTTACTTTCATGTTTGCGAACAATAATATAGACTGAACACTGTTAATTGAGCACTTTTGAAGCCACTGTTACTTCATCTTCCCAACTAATTTATAAATGGTCCCTCTTATGACTGTAAGCATAGAAGTATATTGAGTAAATACTTTGTGTATATAGGCCTTTTATATATATATATATATATATATATATATATATATATATATATATATATATATATATATATATATATATATATATATATATACACACACACATGTTATATAGATTTCACCGAACTCGAAATATAATGTAGGCCAATATGATGATTTATGGCGGCCGCCTACCCCACGCCTCAAATGCATTGCTGCGTGTTCGTTAACATGATTTTTCTACGAAAATATTCCACGTGTGCCCACTATGCCAACGTACGAAAAAAAAACTGCAGACAAGGTCGGAACTGCATTGTTAAGATGCCACGTTCACTATAAACACTGTTTCTAAGCCCTCCAACATGGCTAAAATCGCCATTTTCAGTCTTCCGTTCTTCAAAATGTACTATCCGGTTGTATGTGAAACTCAGATTGCGTCCTGCACTGAAATTAGTTGCAGACATTCCACCAATAAAATTATTTGGCCACCGCTTAGTGTCGCATAGTAAAAACAGTTCGGCAGGAACCTTGCACGCTAGTTCAGCGCTTGGCTCGTTGAGGCGACGCGGCATTTGATACGCGCTTCAAGGTGGACCTTACTGCTCCGTCCCATTAGAGCCTCTCTCGTGCGGGTAGGCGGCGCACTTAGTACTTTTTTAGTTTATTCTCGACGATACATTCTTTTAAAGTGCTCACTTGATCGTAAACCACCTTTAGTTTATTTGTTGTTCCTTATTTTCTAGCTAGATAGTTGCATCTGTATTAGCTCTCGTATATTTCGGTACAGTGGGATTTTTCAAATCACGCCTATTGTCTGTATTATTGTCTTACAATTAAGGAGTCACAACTTCGCCAAAGCTCAATGTTCTGACACACTGCCATCAAACTTTTCAAGCATAAAAAATACTTCATCCAACACAGAAATGTTATAAACAGGTAGAGTGTGTAATATTTCGTAAACAATTAATGTGGAGTGTCACATGTAGTTTTGTAATTTCTGATTTTATTTATTTCAGTTGTTTTGAAATTATCACCTGTTAAAGTACGATATTATGCGATAAAATCACACATCCATAATTTCTTACATTTTAATATGACGTAATTAAAGCAGATGCAATTTTAAATCACAGATTACTTACCATTTCAGTGTTATTAGATATTTATAATATAGGCTACATAAAAATTACTTTCCAAAATCTCAGGCATTTAAAAAAAGTATATAAAACTGTATAAGGAATTGCTTTTGTCATTTCAATGGTTATAATGTTTTGATTCGAAAGTGTACATCTTAACATAATGGGCGAAAACCCACCTTAAGAGGCATGGAAAGGTAGGATGTCGAGCGGTCCACTGCAATACTCAATCGTCAATAAATTCTGAACTGCTCATCATAATTCAATGAGATATGATCTTTGAAAGAACTGTACAATGGGAGTGCATGACTGGATTTATTTGCTTGGACATACTCCATTGCGAAATAAATGACTGTCAAAAGAAAACTAAAAATAAGACAAGAAAACATAAATAAGTAGAGTATGCTTTAGTCATCAGCGTACATACACAACATGAAATTCTAAAACTGGAATCTGGTCAGATAAAACAAGGATCAAAACAGAAAATAAAAGAAATAACAAAAATTGTACATGGTACTCGGAAAATATGCCCTGCCTGAATGTATTCATTCATTTCTCGCGGGTCGATTCAGTCCTCAAGGTATTGGGAAATAATCACAGCAGGTAGTTAGTGTGTGTAGTTTCAAGACCTATAGTTTCAAGACATACCACTATCCAGCAAAGCAGCACATCCAAGAGCAAATTTATGATTTATTTCGTAGTTCAAGATTTTTAGAAAACAAAGTTAGATTGTTGAAACCAACTGTACTCTATGTCAAAATTATTTTTAGTGCCTAGAGTTGACATGCTTTTCATTTTGCTAAGAATAAAACTTTTATCATATGAGAAAATTATATATTTTTTACTGTATTTAGTTGCTTGGACATACTCTATTGGGAGATAATTAACTTTCCAAAGAAAGAAAAAAAACATTAGTAAGCAGGGTATGATTTAGTCAACAAGATACATACACAACATAAAATTCCAAAAACGGTATCGGGTCGGATAAAATTTAATTTTTTAGTTAAAATGCAATTTCTGATTAAAAATAATTTCATGCAGTATGAACTTCCTAATTCTAATTATAGGCTATTTCTAACAACCCTACCAAAAGGTAAACTTTCTCTTGCAAACTATATTCGATTGCGATAACTTAGTTAGGAATTAATAATTTACTGGGCTACTGTTGGAATCAGCCAATTTAAAACAATTTTTAAACGTTTTAATTAAACTTTACGTATTTAATATTGCTTAAGTACACAAGTAACATTTTTCAAGGTTTAATGCTAGGGAGTCACCTTTCATTTAAAACTTGATTGATAAAAATCAGACAATTAATTCTCACGATACAAATTTAGGAACCTGATGTGGTGTTTTCGTGTACTGCTGGTTGCGGAGCATCCGGGATTCCAACTAGGACTCAACACTAACGCCAGTTGAGTGCCTCGCGCATACAGGCTATGAGGCTAGTGGTGAGCAAGGAAGAACCCGTTTACGTAAGATGTCTTCTGATAACACGAATTTCAAAGTGTTTACGCCAATGAAATACTATAGCAAATTGTAGACAACATATCTGGCCTTGATTGAACTTCAAAATTTTCCTTATCCTGTCTGAATAAAAAATCAACATTTGTAGACTACCATTTAGTAGATTTTCGCTAGATATTTATTATTTATATTATTAATAGATCTTTATTCCAAAAGTACGGAAAATACTAAAATCAGTCTTAAATATTTTGTACGTTCCCTGTTATAATTAGGTTAAAATACATGTGTAAGTTTTCGAGACAACCTAGGCGAATAACTATGTGAATTAACTGAGCTAAAGAAATTCTGTGATAAGCATGTTAGGAGAATGGAATAGTCTACATAGACCTGTAGTTGTACCTACACAATTTGCGACTTCCTTGAAATGGTAGGTAAATAAACCCATGTTGAACTTTTGTTGAGGAAAGCTGTTTCCGCAATAAAAATAACACAGTTTGTAAAGGCGAGTGTGCTGTTATGCGATATCAACAATAGGTAAAGTGTGAAAGCCTCAAATAAAGTTTATTTGTCAGACCACTAAAGAGTGTTAATTTATTGAAAAATTAAGGTGTAGCATGTAAATTAATACACTTACAGATATAAAAATTACTAACATATCCAGAAACATTTGCACACCAACATTGTTTTACTAGGACTACTTTCTTTATAAAATAAAATATCGAAAATTATTCTTTTAACTACAAACCTATAGTGTTGGTTATTACGACGTAATATATAGAAATTTAAATGTTGTTGTTTTAGAAGTCTGAGTTTTCTTTCTAGCTGCTGCAGTCACAGTGTATTTCTACCCGAGGTAAATGTTAAACGGATTTTATGCAAGGAAGTCAAGCATTTACACCTCGACTCATGAATCCTGCATGGAAGTGTAGGAGCTAAATAAGGCTTATCATCTTAGCTGTTGCTCCGCCCAGGCGCCAGCCGAAGGGCGTGTCACCCATTTCTATTGGTGGAAGGCCAACATTTTATTGATGTTTTTATGAAGCTATCCCCTCCACAAGCAAGGCTCTCTTAGGGGCCTGGTAACTGGCTCCTCGCCACCAACACTTTGTTCCACCCTTCGTCATGAAGATGTCGCGTACACTCGCACCCTGAACATCTGGCTCCAGTCACTTCCTCTTTCTTGCTGCGCTCTGCAACACTTCAAACACTGATAAATAATTATTCTGTAAATATTACTACGCTACCCGTAATATGTGACGTTATTGCAGTTGAATAAATAAACATATATACACTGACAGCACATGGTTAAAATTAAAATTTTTATTTAATTTTGCGTGTGGTAACATTACTTTGTGTTGACAAATCATCGTGGTACACGGCTGAACGCTGAAAAAGCTAACACAAGGGTAGGACACCACACACTGTGTAGTAGAGTGTTTGGAAATAAACAAATAGGGCCTATTCGTGGTGAATGCTGTGGCTATCCTGGACAATATTCAACTTTTATTCGTTTACCTATGCGAAAATTGTTTCAGTGAATGTTTTCTCTGTCTATTTCAGTAGATAAATTTTCTTACACAGAAATTTAAGTGTTTTCTTGACATGTATTATTTTTATCCAACTTTCGAATGGTAAGGATAGTCGTACGATATCGTGTGTCTGACTATGTAGTCCCGTGTATGTCCATCGCTCATGACTTTTGAATCGGTAGAAAAAATTATATTTCAGTTGTTATTCAGGTAGTATTTATAAATAGGCCTACCTTAATTTAATGTATTTGGTTTACGGCATATTCTTATTTTTAAAACGGCCACCACACAACATATGTAAACCAAATCATACAGTTTAATGGTTTACTAACTAAGCGTTAAATATCAGAGAGTATATTATTGTTAAGTCAGTCATTTTGTAAAGCTGGCTGCACGACACGAGTAAATGAATGTGTTCTGGTGATAGATGGAAATCTATTAGACTGTTTGCAAATAAATTTCGGATTATCACAGTTTATCACCGAATCTGTAGTTTAAGTAAAGTTAATCACCAGGTCTATAAATTTGTTAAGACAGTTCGGCATAAAATAGGTTTAATATCATTTTTAAAACCACTGTCTTAAGCAATTACAACCAAATTTTGTAATAACACAGATCGATATTCAACTTTCGATTTTTAACAGTTCATAAGTGTAGTCCTCAATTTTTTTAAGGTAAAACTACATAAATATATAAAATCTTTTGTCATATTCCCAGATACACTACACTGATCGTAAGCAAATTTTGTATTTTGGCATTTATTCCTCAGAATTTGGATTTTTGCATGGTTATATGCCTCAACGATAATAGAGAAACAATTTTATTACTTTTTAAAAATTCTAGCCTGGTTGTCCCACATTTTCTTTTGTAAGACACTTCAGTATCCGTACTTTGATGTTATTAGGAGTCATTGTTTTATCACCGCTATTTTGTAATATAACACAACATGAATTAAAACAATTCATATAGCCTATTTCTATTTTAATACTGGACCAGATGTAATAGAACATTTTTATTTATGAATTATTTCTTGCAATTTCTGACTTTATTAGCCTACGGTAATTTTTTACAGGTTCACTTTTATAGTAGGGCCTAAGTGCTACATGAATAGGATACATGGACGTTGTATGTTAGGGTATATACTAACAAAAATATGTTGGACCTATCGGAAACAAATTGCATATTTTGAAAGTTTGTCATTGTAGTTTCAATTTTAGAATAGTTAGGCCTAATTTATGTGCGTTTGACATTTTAGAAGTTAGCATGACATCAATAAATTAAATGTCGTTTAACATATTGAAATAATTTTGACGGACTGTAAAAAAATATAATTTGTCACATTACCATTCAAACTTTCATTCTAGAATAGGTAACAGTTGTACGTTAGCCATTTTGGAGAAGGCATTATATGAGTAATTTAATATTTTATCTTACATTTCTAGAACTACCTCCCTTATTGTACGCCAATTTTATGATTTGACATTTTATAATCTGAAGTTTGATATCAATAGTGTTTATTGTTGAATATAAGCCGTTTTTAAGCCATCTCGACTTGAATCAGTGAAGGTTGTGCGTCCTACTTCGAAAACTACTAGACCTGTTGTGCACTAACTTTAAACTTTAACAGTTTATCATCATTTTTGGCTAGCTGTAACCAACATTAACGAAAGTAAATTTTTTGTCTATCTTTATTACCAGGCCATACTAATACAGTTTTCCCGCTTACAATCATATTCATAATAAGGACTAACGGAAATTGACGCGCCGGTTGAGCTTCCTGCACGTAGAGACTTTTAGGCAAGTTATGAGTCCGCATAAAATGACTTATTGCTCTCGAGTTCCCTGACCCTGGACTTTGAAAACATTCTCAGGAAGAAGAAATCATTTAAAGTAAAAGAAGTCTTCGACGGAAAACAAGGTTCACAGTTAGATAGTTAAGAATTAAAGTTTCGTCTACAGCGAGGAGGACATCAGAAACAGAACTATTCCACTGAAAGAAAATTATTGTTGTAGGCAGTAGAATTATATTTAGACTGGGATAACAGTCATGATTCGTTGCCGGTACTCTCTGGATTGTTATTTTAGTTATTTGTTCGGTAGAAACAACAGACTGTTATAGTGAAAGAAGAAAGTGCTTTGCTATTTACAGACTAGAGTGTTGAAGGAATAGCCAAAAAAAAACTAGATTGTTATCTCTATTTAAATTTAATTTTGTTCCCCGAGAAACCTACGCACCAACGGCATCGTTCGGCATGATTTACACATGCCAAACCCAGGGACTGACCCCGCCGGAAATCGAACGCGGACCGCCTGGGCACGAGGCGAGTGCTCTAGCCACAGCGCCAACAGCCGTCCCGACTAATGGACAGAAAATATTATATTGTTCGCTTGTAGTGTTTTCTGAAAACCATGGAAGCTGGTTCGACCAGCGATCAAATCTGGAGCCTGCTGAATACAAGTCCAGTGGCTTATTACTACGCATTCTCGCTCAGTGTGCAGAAAGGTTAGCGCCACGTGTCTTGCGCTTAGAGGCTATGAGTAAAAAAAAGTAGCAGTGTATAGCTTATAGTGACAGTTAATATTAAGTTGTTAAAATTTATGTTTTAGTTGCTTATTTTCTATACAGAAACTTCAGAGCAGTCATGAAACTTGAATTATACTTTTTTATATGGTTCGTGGTGATGTGAACATTTTTGGAGAAGTAGTTACTTTATTCCTTTAAGATAATGTACAGCTTCCAGCCACTTGGTCATATAGAAACGCACCATAAGTAATAATGAATGTGAATACACTGTACTGTCTTCAAAACAGCTCACTTTATTGCCAACCACTTATATCTAAATGAGCACCATGAAAACACAGAACGACAGCTTGAATCGCCGTCAGAAAGACTGCATGCCATTTGATTACTGCGCATAGAGGCGATTGGGCAAGTGGTAAGCCTAATTCCGCTTTTGTACCTTCACCATTTTACGCACAAAAAAAAAAAGGCTGCAGGTAAAGTCGAATACTATAATGATAAAAATAAGTATGGTAAACTGTTATTGATTTTTTTAAATATGTACTGTAACACAGAGTTTTCTTCACAACTTTGCGGCTAACAAGCGGCGTTAGGAAAGAGATTCTAGTGTTCTTGTTGTATTAGTACAGTATTTACCTTGGTAACAAATTACACCATATTAAGTAACACATCTGCATTTTCGCTTACATTATCGCCATTAAACACTTCCATTAATTCTTTCTTGAAAATGTGAGATGTCACATTCTGTTTTCGACTAATCATGACTTCTCACGTTACCAAACAAATCAAAATAAACCAGCAATGGGTTTTTGTCACAACAACTTTTCCCTAAATTGAACTGTATTGTGCAGAAAGATACAATCTCCCATTTGCAAGTTTAGAAAATAAAAAAAAAAAATGTTATTACTGAAACATTCTTGTTATTTTGTAAATTAAAATATTCTCATTTTCAGATTCCCTACCTATGTTTGACTCTGGTTGCTTAGCGACTTGAGTTTTAATGTGTAATAATTTAGGAACTTGTTCTTTTGTCTGTTCTTTAAGTTTGTGGCTAGGATGCATTCTGCATAACACAATTCAATTATTGTGATGAACTTTCATGAAATAATTTATTCACATTTTAAAATCTTATAGGACGAGTTTAGTAGTACATAAGAAAAAGTTATTAGGAGAAAAGTTGACCGCTGGGTAGAAATTGCCACAATATATCAAAACATTATTATGGTAGAAAGTATAATTTACAGGAACAGCGGCTCAGGAACCTGGGGTGGGGGAAACAGGGGTACATTGTACTCTGACTGTAACGTGAACGTGCTCTATGATGCTAGAATCACGTAAAAGCGACAGAAATGACACGATCGCCGCGACATGAAAAGTAAAATATGTCCACTTATCAGCATTGGGGTTTCTGTGACGTCTGCTCGACAGAAATGGCGGACCCGACGCAAATTCCTAATAGAATAATCGATATCAACCAGCTTCACCAACGCTTAAATCATAACCTTTATAAGAAAATGTGTAATTGTGCCTTCATTTCCACATCTCAGAATGCTTGTGGGTATTTAAAATATGTTGCAAATAAACAAAATAAAACTGAAAAACTGTAAACAACTGCGGCTGTCGTACAAGAGGTCAGTACGTTGTGGCAATGTAGTCTACTATTTACATGTGGTATATTTTTAGTGTCGTATTGGATCCAAACCAGTTATCACAATAACGAAAATTTTGTGTCACATCGCTTTAGTCGTGTTGTTCTATCGCGCTTATGTGCCGCCGTGGTCCTGACTGTCTTACCTGTGGGCATTTAGCTGACTTTGAGAGTAGAAGTATTGCAAACAACTACTACATACATATATATTGTGACCATTCTATGACACCTGTGTTCTCAGAAGCCTCGAAATACTTACTTTTTATTCTGCTGTATAGTGGTACTTCTTTTCATCTTTATGCTTATCAGTGTTTTTAGTTACGTTTTCATCATATTAATACCCATTTATTGACAATTATTTTTCTTAAATAATGGAATGCATTTGAACTTCATCGGAATTCAAAGATTTGCAGCACTGCAGTTCCAAAACATTAAAAGCATCATCAAACTAGTGCTCGTTTTATAAGAAATGGTTGAGTATTCTTTGATGAATTTTCAATGGGTGGAGAGCAGAAAAAGTCTATCACAATAACATTTTTGATTATTGTTCTGGATGTTAACATCCAGTTTACCCCAGAATTCTCGTGGTGTGCTCATCATGCTGTAAGTGTTTGGATTAGTTAGTGATATTCCCCTTTTTTGTAATTTAATTTGTACTTTGTTTGAGTGACATTACCACTTTTTCTCAATTTTTATATGTGTTAGTGATGATTCATTAGCCTGATTACTAATAATTTTCCACTAATTTCATCACTGTTCATACTTACCATCTTGTGCATTGTGGTGTTTCGTAAATAAAATATTGATACACCAGTCATCCCTTCTTCTTTACCAGTTGTATCGTTTCAAACTTAAATATTAATTTCCTGACACATCACAACATACTGACATTCATCCCTTTTGCAGTGGACTCTTCATATATATTTTCACTTAATATTTTTACGAGGAAAATAATTATGCTGTTCAGGAAAAGCCCCGCGCCGGTACAAACGAGGTGATTGTCATTGAACGTGTTTCTTAAATAAAAGGCAAGGCTGTGTTTAAACAACGCCGTTGTTTTCAAACAAAGTGGTTACGATATCGACGATGTAATTTTATGGTTTTCGCTTTGCACTTTGTCAACATTGCAGAATACGAAATACCAAGTACCAATTGTCAAATCGCAGTCTTCTACTTTTCTTTTAGTATAAAAATAACCTAAATTTTAAGTCACAACTACAAGTCGCTGAAAGAAGAGAAACAAATTTTCTTGCCATATACGGGGAAATAGTACAAGTTGTAAAATATGGGCTCAAATAATATAACTGCAAAGGGATAAAAACATATTCACATTTTTTTCGATGCAAATTTTACCTCAAGAATTTTCTGAAGGGACTGTGCGATCGGTTTTAAGACACAAAAGTAGGCTCGTGTTAATCATGAATAATTTTGAATAAAATGCAATTCACCTAATTTACGAAACTACGGTTAACCAAATTGTCATCAATTGCACAGCTATTTAAAAGATTTTTAAGAAAATTTTTAATATACTGCTAATACATTGTGATGTAGAAAATAAAATAGCAATCTTCGCATTCTCAATATTACCCATCGTCTCTCTTCCTTAACACAGCTCGAACTCTCGAATTCTTCTCTCTCGAAAAAAAAACAACTTTTAATTAAGACATAGTCATGTCGTTTGACGCATATTTTCTGCTGTAAACTGAATTTAAATGAATAACTTCGTATGGTAATAAGTTTAGTCCTTGAGAGTTGAAAGGCGACACTGGAATTTTCTATGGCATTAACAGATTTTATTGGTAAAATATCATCGAGTGAGGTGGATCAGCGGTAAAACACTTGCCTCGCATTCGAGAGGACCCAGGTTTAATTTTCGACTTCAACGATACTAATTTAATTTTACCGTAGCTTTCTGATATCACACGATTCTAATGCAGTAAAAAAATATTACATTTACGAGAAAATCATTTATCAGACTGGGCACTACGATATGAATGTCGCAAGTCCTTGAAGTGGTTTAAGTTTTCCAAATACCTGTGGCAACTAGTGGGATATAATATAATGATCAGAGTGATTGATTTGAAGCAAAATAACCTTCGAAGGCCTGTCACATTTTAAAAATATATTGTACTAAGACAAAAAAAAAATTTCTTGGAAACAAGTTGCCAAAAATTTTTTTGTGGCACTTCAAGCAATGGTGTAAAATGTACAAGAATTTGTTGGTAAATTATTAGTTTTTATTTTTAAATACCAAATATGTTTATAATGTACAGACATATTTGTATATTTACAAGTATTTCCTGCAAAGTTTACAATAATTTTGTAAAGTTACAAAATTATTTTTGAAAACTAGTTTCCAATAAATATTCTTGCAAACTAGTTTCCAATAAATATTTTTGCAAAAGTAAAAAGATTAATATAATTCCTCGCCCCATTCCATTTCCATTTACCTCGTGTACTTCTGCAATAGCCATTTTTTTTTTCGGGAGCACATAATCGCCCCAATAAAGAAACGTTGAAATATGTTTTACATATTAGTCTAATGTCTGAAATTTGGTCAATGTTTGGTCAATACTAGTACAGAAATATTCTTCAGACTCATTTATGTATGACTAAATATGAATGTGAAATGAAAAAAATTAATAACTCAAATTTCATGTTCTATCTTCGGGGATTCAGTATCAAAACTTAATTTCTGCTGAACTGCAAAATTAAATAATAATGTTATTGTACCATTCTAGTACACGATGGACGATGGTCATGCTAAATGTTTACGACCAGTGGTGAATCATCCAGGAGGGGGTAGCATGGAGCCGAGAACCCCCCCCCCTAACAAACCTTTCAAATGATTGTTAATCCTTAAATGTTACAGTTCCTTAAAGTGGTATATTGTATTTCTCGGTAAGTAAACTCCTTAAAAATACTGCCATTTTACGCTTTATAAATCCAAAAATTTTCTGGGGAGGAATTCCGGAACCATTTTTTTGCTTGGGCTAATATTACATCTACTTCAATTAAATGTTCTTCCCCACCCCCCAAACAGAGCAGGTTCAGCCATTTGTAACCACTACGAATTATTAATATTTACCATAAATAGGGCCTATAAATCTGTGAAAATTTAACATTGCATATTTCAAAGGTTATATTTATATTTTTATACCGTTTAATATGTCTGCACGTATTAAAATATACAACTTACTCAGCAAATTTAAAAGTCAAAATATATAATTTTACCTACTTTTCCATTAATTTTAGATGATTTTCTTTTTACAAATAACAAAACGTTTTTTATTTCAAATATAGAGAGACGGAAAATATTCGCTTCGAGTAAAAATGCCTCAGACGACTTAGAAAAATGGTCTATAGCTTATTCTTCATTTCTTGAAAAGTATCGAATACAGAAAGAATGTTTCCCTGTGAAGTATAGATGAATCTACAATATTTTTTAATGGTAAACCTAGTAGACCTACCAATAAACATAACACAAACGAATGAATAATATTTACTATCAATAAAGGCAAAGATAAAACAGCAGAATGGAAGTACCAGCACCAGCACAGTTCGAGAAAAAATGTCATAACTTTTTGAAGAATCCAGATATCGATACAAAAATTTGTGTGTTACTTCTATGGACATAATCAAACAAGATAAAATGTTTGATGTAAGAAAGGCCTTAGCTTACTATGGCCTTTATTCCAGCCAACTCCTCAATTAATGTATTTTAGCTTTAAGTTGCAAAGTTGTGCCAATATTTGTCTATTAAAGCTCAGTTTCCAAAACTGCAGCAGTCTACCGACTGATTCGTCGGCATGCGCATCATGAAATATTTTCTGAAATCTCTGTTGTAGCGTGTCACAAGAAACTATGTTACAATACCCTGAATGCCACTAACGGCAACTGAAAGTAACAAACATTACCAATAACTCCCTTTCTACTAATAGTCTTTGTACTAAACCTACTAACTTATTACGTACTCTTTGTTAGTGAACTTAGTGGGTTTCTATAACTCCAAAAATTGTCATAGCAATCATATTACCTATTTTCTCCGTACCGTCTCATAACATTGACTAATGTTATGCTACGTTTGTGTAACTTCGCGTAAACTGTTATTCTGTCGTGTGGTTGGTGTAACTAAACGTAATTTTAAAAACAAGTTATTTGTATTGCTGCCCCAGTTTGCCTTCCTTTTTAAAAAGTATTTCATTGAAAATGTATTTGACTTTATTCATGAACACAAATAAAAGACAAACATTTTACTTAATTGTTTAAACATTTAATAACAATTGCCTTAGAAAATGTTCATACGTATAATACAGTAAATAAAAACGTTTTCAATAATAGTTTACCAATAATAAATAATACAGAATTATTATGCAAGATTTTTAAAATATTGAATAGAATCTGAAATCATTTTAGATTAGTAAAATACGACGTATTACGTACTGGCACTTAACTTAGTTTGAAACTCGTATGTAGAAACGTTTAATTACTGACTAATTTGCTGTAATGCGTATTGGGAATATCGTGCGGTCGCATCTCTGCTTAGTAACCGCACTGTATTGCTACGTTTCTCTCCCTTCTATGACATGACAGCTTGTCTTGACGGAGCCAACTCCCCACGATAATGATACGCGTGCGAAACGGCATGACGCAGTTTGTTGGCGTGGATGGGCTGGGAGGCAGATGATTGCTGTAGACATCCCTTCTTTGTCTGCGCGTGAGAGCGAGGGGACGAGGTGCTAGTCAAGTAGAGGAAGCGACTCAAGTCCATCGCAGCCTCCCTCTCCTCTTCTATTTTCAACATTTGCCACACGTACAGTGCTTCGGCCAAAAGGAGGGGAAATAAGGGAAGAGGGACAGCAGTTGTTTGAGAAACGGAGGGGTGAAGATCGGGTATGTCATAGTAAAGAGCGCAAATATCATACAATAGCCCCATCTCTCTGCATGCGACTTAGTTTTTGGTGTCTGTATAACTTCATCACCAATGATATTTACTGTCGTTTCTGTCTGGAATGTACATTAATGGACATTTAATTGTTACACTTGATGTTACTATCGTTACATATTGTCTTATTCCTTAAGAATTACTATTTCGTATCTTCGTAGGATTACAAAGATACGTACATGAAAATGTTTAGTCCCGTACCATTAAATTAATACTTTTTCGGTTTATTTAGTCTCTGTATTACATTGATAGCCTTTTACGACTAGTAGTGATTTTATTTCTAATGAACTGTTTGAAAACTAGCCTACACTTGAATTTATTAAATTATTAAACCGAAATGATATAGAACTATTGTTCATTTAATTATATTTGAAAGGGATCAACGTCTAAGTTTTTCGGTTTTATACGATAAAGTAGTTGGTAATGTTTTGTCACTGCGATTTTTATTTTTGACAAAAAATATAAATGGCAAATTTCCAAATTGCAAAACAACGTTTGGCCAAAGTTTAAATTGGAATTTTTAATTTCAGACTAGTATTAATAAAAAACTATTATAGTAAACTTATGTCTTATGTATATATAACTTTCACCTTATACTTATAACTCATACTTATATGACTTATAAATCGCATAAACCCAAAGCTTAGAAAGTAGCATATTTCATAATACTCTTTTCCTGTCATTAGAATATTAGGTTCGAAATCAAGGCACTAACTATGAATTTCATATGTATATGTAGGCTACATAAACACACGCCGAATGTCCAGAAATAAGCGCACGATGAGTAGCCCACGCGAATCCTGGTCTAAATTGCAGACAAAAATGTTAGTGTTAAAATGTTGTACGATGACACTAAACATGCACAATGTGGCAACACAGCACTGTAGTTAGTCCCCTCTTGCGCTCCACAAATATCTTACTACCTTACTACTACTGTTCTGACCTGCATAATGTCGATGCAGGTAAAATTCTGAGCATTCGAAACGTAAGTCTACGTTTACTTGACGTAACATACTTAAAATAATACCATAACGTGGAGCGCAAGAGGGGACCATCTTCGTGCTGTGTTGTCGTACGACATTTTGTCGCTAACATTTTCGTCTCCAATTTATCCAAGTATTCCAGGATTCGCGTGGCGTGCTTATTAGGCGTTTGAATCAGGACATCCGTGTGTGTGTGTGCGTACACACGTAAATAATTTAATAATGTAAACCTAGGTTCATATGTTGCAAATATTAATTTTATTGTACATATATTTAGTAGTATGATTGGACTTTATTGTTAATAATTTAATAATGCATGTGGTTCAGCTGATAGTATATCCAATAAACCATAATCTCGTAATGGATGAGGTGCCTTGTCGTATTTACTTTGCAAATATATTCTTCCTGCATTAGTCACAGGCCAGTTCAATTGTGAATCGTTCGTATAAATTCAGAGAAGTTCTAGAACAGTATAAAGGTCAGGGTAGAATATGAGATTTTTTTCACTGTTTACCCAACAGCTTCTTAAGAAGCTTAGAAGGACAAGGTACGTAAACAGGGAGTGCAGAATACGATGGGCGGGGCAGTGCTCGCTGTGTGAATGAGCCGGCAGTTATTATCTGGGTGT
Source organism: Medauroidea extradentata (assembly GCA_003012365.1). Classification (NCBI taxonomy): domain Eukaryota; kingdom Metazoa; phylum Arthropoda; class Insecta; order Phasmatodea; family Phasmatidae; genus Medauroidea; species Medauroidea extradentata. The sequence continues at coordinate 36,997 of PNEQ01071763.1, forward strand.
TGTAGTAGGTTTGTAAGTGTAGATGTGGTGACCTACCGGCATAGCACCGATACGACGAGGACGGAGCGACGAGGGCTCAGGACAAAGATCAGCGAGTTAATGTTCGACGAATGGTATTCTCGCATGTGGAACTTATGTGCTCAACCATTTCCTTCATTCCAGCATTGCTCTATACTCGGTGTGTGGGAACAAACTCATGGGATGAGATGTGTGGGTATTGGAGGGTAAACTCCACCTACGTAGATTATTTTATGGACGACTAAATTTACATTATTTTTCCGCATTTTTTAATGGTTGCTATAGACTTAACCTATGCAAGATGCCATAAATTTGAATGAGTCGATAAATCACAAGTTCACTTTCTACGTTTTTCATATTTTTTCCTTCGTTTTTAGGTATTAGGTTAATTTTTTTTTTTCATCTTATCTGAGATATTTTATAAATTAATGTGTGTCTTTTCTTGACAGGTTACATACGTACACAGGATCAAAACATTAATTTCTGTATGCTAAATCGCAATCCAGATGCGCAAAGACTAGACATTTACCTGTGTGTTTGTCATGGTCTCTTAGAATCACAATTCGAAGGATTCTGTATGATATGGCAATGAGAAGCTGTTAAGTATTTATTTTTTCACAACTATTTAGTGGAAGCATTGAATTTTCATTTTTGTATCCATCCCGAGTAGTCTTTGCTTCCACCATAAACATGTGGACGAATACTCTTTTAAGTGTATCCAAGCCTTCATAAGTTACTGGTGTTTTATACTATCAATGTTCTGAATGTAACATCAGAAGCTAATTGATTCGTGTTTAGGTAAAATTTTGCATATGTTTCATTCAGATTCGATTCACACAAGGACATAATTTAGTCAGGGGCGTCATTTCAGTTTTTTTCTAGAGGTGGGGGGGGGCAAGATTTATTTTTGGCGAAAGTGACCTTGTTGCATAATTTTTATTAATTAAGCATGCATAAATTAGAAACTTGAATAATAAAACTGAAGTTTTATGTGCTTAAGTTAGCATTATTTAAATGACAAAATACAAAAAAAATTAATTTTATACACTTAAAATTCAAAATCCAGGCGGGGGGGGGGAGCATTTACCTCCCCCTTGCCTTCCCATTAAATAACACCCCTGAATTTAGTAAGTGAACATTCGAAATTAGCATGTTTGAAAGAAAAAAACCTTTGGAGAATAATTATTGTTCTTAAATGTCCGTATTTTGTTTTCTTTTAAGGGGAAGTTGTTCTCACCATCGTGTTCCTGACTGTCTTACTTATGGGCATTTAGCTGACTTTGAGAGTAGAAGTATTGCAGACAACTACTGCATACATATATTTTGTGACCATTCTATGACACCTGTGCCCTGAGAAGTCTCGAAATACTTACTTTTTATCCTGCTGTACAGTGGTACTTCTTTTCATCTTTATGCTTATCAGTGTTTTTAGTTACGTTTTCATCATATTAATACGCATTTATTGAAAAATCTATTGTTTTCTTAAATAATGGAATGCGTTTGAACTTCATCGGAAGTTCCAATACTTTAAAAGCATCATAAAACTAGTGCTCGTTTTATACACAGTAAAAAAAATTTTGTACTTTTACGAAAAGGTTTTTTGGAAACCAGTTTCCAAAAAAATTTTTTTGTAAAACTACGAAAATATTTTGTAAAATTTACAAAAATCTTGTAAATTTACAAATTTCTTTGTATATTTACAAAAATTTCTGTAAATCTACAAACACATTTTGTATATTTACAGCTAATATCTGGTTCAGTTTACAATAATTGCTTGTAGTGTTACGAAAAATTTTTTTGGAAACTAGTTTCCAAAAATAATTTTTGTGATAGTACGAAATGTTTTGTAAAATGTGAAAGGTTTCCTAGGTTTATTTTGTTTCAATTCGAAAAATCTACTCATTAGCATTATTTTACTAGTTCCCAAAGTTGTTTACGATATTTGTAACCACTTTAAAAAAGTTTCTGACATCTTACTTTTATTATCTGACTGATAATGTTCTGATATTAAGTTACAAGAATTTCCTTGTAAATGTACAAATTTTTTTTACTGTGTAGGAAATGGTTGAGTATTCTTTGATGAATTTTCAACGGGTGGAGAGCAGACAAAGTCTATCACAATAACATTTTTGATTATTGTTCTGGATATTAACATCCAGTTTACCCCATAATTCTCGTGGTGTGCTCATCATGCGGTTGTTTCTGGGCATCTTGTATGTCAGGTTCTCTGTAAACTAATAAGTCAGTAGTCAATAAATACTAGTAAAACTTTACTTCCTCTCCTTAGAACTTATCTTCATGAACTCATGTTACCTATAGACTAGGTTATGTAAGGTACTCAAATTAAGAACTGTTCCTACACAAAAGTAAATGTGTATAAAATACAAGACAGTTCTTTGTCTGTATTCATCAATTAGTTTTTTTCATTTTATATAATTTTAGCATGTTCAAAGCCCATTAGCGACTTCTATAAATTTTTGATAAACTAATGACCAAGCTTTCGTTTAGGAATGGCAACATTATTAAAGAAAATACGACAGAAACAACAGCTCTTCACACTTAGGAAGCTGCCGTGACCTATGTAGGACCCATATACCTTTTAAAAGGCTTCAGTTAATGCTTCATTTTATATTCAACAGTAATTTACTGGGAGGAACTTAGTGCCTACAACTAACCACTATATAGTGCAGAAAATACGTTACTACGTCACGCACCTTAAATATAAGCCAATATTTTCACCGGTATCGAAAAAGGTGGCTCGGGATACGTGGGTTCGATTCATAATCCAGAGTTATTGATCTCGATTTTCGATGGTTTTTTTTAAATATCGCCTTAGACAAATGCTAATGTGTTTACTAAACAACTTATACGTGTTCATTTTCCGTACTATCCACTCGTATTAAATTTAACAATAGTTGCTCACTGTAGCAACTCTATTAAATACATATTATACGCACTTCATCGGTTTGTACTCTTGCTCTAATTGAATTTGAATTGACAATTCGTTTGTGTAAAAACAAAATGAAATACCTAATAGACAGAGATGGTGAAATTTCGCGAATTCAATGACCTGCATGTTAGAATCAAATATCCTATGCGTACTCGAGCCCTGTCTATTCGTTCATTGTCTGCTGTTCCACCGAGTAGCAGCTAGTGGACAAATGTTCGGAACTTGTGTAAGCATAGGATCTTTGATTCTAACATGCAGGTCATTGAATTCGCGAAATTTCACTATCTCTACTAATAGACCTTTGTACGAATACGACTTGGAAGCTAGCCCTGATTCTCAGATCCCTGCCTTGTTAGCGTAGTCGGTTAGGCGCCTGTATACAAAGGTCCTGAGTAGAATCCTTGCTCGGCATGAATGTTGTCATCGGCTCTTAAGAGACAGATACTGTTGCCATCTAGAATTTTGTATTTTGTGTCATATCTTTTACTTATAGTAAATTTATGGAACTTTGAACCTAACCACGGAATATAATACACATTGGTAAATTTTTAAGCATCATGAATCATTGTTTGCCATTATAGTTGATACATGTATAATTTCGATTAGAAAATTATTATTAATTTCTTAACAGTAATAAGATGTGTAACAATAGTAATAGCAAACAAAGATTTATGATGTCTAAAATTCTATTGGTATAGTCTATTCTGCAGTTAAGTTAAAGTCATATAAATCTACCCAAAAAAGTAATGATTCGAGATATAAAAATTCAAGATGACGACGATCTCTCCCTGTGAAGACATCGTTGTTAAAAGGCCGTAAAAACACCTCACATCACCTGATTCACAGACGTGGAGTATGTCTGACGAGTCTGCGTAGCTCAACTTTCAATAGTAATGACTGGTTTTTCCTGTATTCCTTTCAGAGCTGTGGAGGTAGGAACAGCTCTTTCTGTAGGCGATACTCTCAACCCCTAAGCACTCACCCTCCGCTGGCTTCCCTCCCCCTATCTCGCGTCCAGGCGGCACGACACAGATGTTTCTGAACGGTTGAGTGATTGCTTTACTTCCTAGGATTGATTTAAGACTTACATGATAGCAATAAAACTGCTAGGGTATCACACTGGCCTCGCGTGCATCAAGGAACAGTGCCCCATCTTCAATTAAATAATATCAGGGTGATACAGTTCATTGTGTTTCACTGTATATTTGTTATTTTTCTTTGTTCTCCCAATAATACTACAGTTGTGTGGTGTTATAATTTTCTGGAGACGTCACAGTGCGTCATTGTAAGACTTAAAATTAATTCTTTTAGTAATTGTGCACGAATGTTTGTGTTTATATTTCAGACCGTTTGTAAAAAGTTGACTCAGCGGTTATCAAGTACCTCAGATTCAATTTTTGTACCACAATTAATATTGCTTCCAATATTTTGTAATGCATGTTTGTACGTAACATTATATATTATGCTAAAACAAATAAAAATTAAGCCGCAAATAACCAAAAACAATTTTATTAGTAATGAAAAAATAACTTACTAATTCAAATATCGTAATGTCTTCATTATATTAATGAATTTTTTCACACACATGTATATATATGTATGACTATTGAAAAATAAAAACCATCTAATACTTATTGTACTTAAGACTGGTTTATTTGTTGGCTATTCATGTTCAGAGCCAGTGATTACAGATTAAAATAAATAAAATACCCTCAAATCCGTTTGGAAAATACAACGTTTTGTTGTATTGTTGATTTGCGACGTTAAATATCCGATAGCGGCATACTACAAGCAAAATCACTTACTTTCTTGTTTAGTAGATTAGTTTTATCCGACATGTGGAAAAAGTTGTAACATTTTTCCTTTGGTGTGACGACTTTCTTTGGTGTCAGCATATAGGCCTATGTTGAACAAACATCCTGTTATTATATTTCAGTCGTATTAAATTAAACTGTAAAAGAATAAACTCTTATTGGGCAGTATTGGGTCGCTTTCACACTTGTTACAAGTTGCCATTCAGATTCAAGTTGTTAGAAGTGTTTTTAAAATATAGAAAACTGATAGGAAAGTGTATTGATTAATAGTCTAATTGATATAACAACAAAAGGAATGTATACATAGAGGTATGCAGGAATTCGGGTGACGTTGGGTGTAAACGGTACGTTATTAACGATGAAAAGACAAACTGAACTAAAAAAGATAATGGTTGGATGACGAGAATGATAAACACTGTCTGTCTGGAAAACTACTGTGTTTTGTTTCGTCTCTTCATTGTGTCGTTTGTCTTGTCTGTATATATCTGATATATGTTGCATTTTGTCTCGTCTACTTGTTGTGTTCTTTTGTTATTTTTCTGTTCGTGTCTGATATCTCCTGTGTTTGTTGTTTCGTCTCATCGTTGTGCCGCATGTTATTTGGTTTTTATTTTATTTGTTATTAATATCATTTATTATCTGTTTGTTCCTTGTTTATATTTGACCCGATTCCATCTTGGAATTTCATGTTGTGTTGGTATCTTGCTGATTAAGTATACTCTGCTTATTTTATGGTTTCTTTTATTTGTTTAGTTTTTCTTTGACAGTCGTTCAATTTTGCAATGGAGTACGTCCAAGAAACTGAATCTTGTGATAAACATATGGTTATTAGAGATGGTAAAATTTCGCGAATTCAATGATCTGCATGTTAGAATCAATTATTCTATACATACTCAAGCATCGACCATTTGACTACTAGCTGCTACTCAGTGGAACAACAGACAATGATCGAATAAACAGGGCTTGAATATGTATAGGACAGATGATTCTAACATAGCATGCAGGTTATTGAATTCGCAAAATATTCCAATCTCTAATTATTACGGATTAATTAAAAGAAAACTTATCGTACAGCTTTTGGACATCGATTAAGTCCGTGGGAACAACTTCCCACACTTGTCAATAAGATAGGTCGACAATAGATTGACAGTAAGCCTCTTATCATCTTTGAAAGAAATGTGCAATGGGAGTGCATGACTGGATTTATTTGCTTGGCCATACTCCCTTGCGAAATAAATGACTGCCAATAAAAACTAAAAAATTAGACAAGAAAACATAAAATAAGCAGAGTATGCTTTAGGCATCAGCATACATACACAACATGAAATTCCAAAACTGGAATCGGGTCAGATGAAACAAGGAACGAACAGAAAATAAAAGAAATAACAAACATATAAAAAAAGAAACCTAAGTTGATTGCGACGCAATAATGAGACGAAACAAAACACAAAGATGTCGGACACAAACAGATAAAACAACAAACGACACAAACGACGAGACGAAACAAAACACAGTAGTTTTCCAAACAGTCAGTGTTACGACGTTTCGGGAACTGGAACCAGTTCCCGTCATCAGGTAGGGACACAGGGTTCAGGAACACGAGTTCCATATAGCCTATTGGAACCCCACTTCAACGTGTATTGAAGTTTATTTCTATATTTTATTTGGTAAGGCAGAAATTCAGTTTTACAGCCGATTAAAACTAATTCGACGAGGAAAAATTACTTCCAGGTAGTTCTGGAATAGAAGTACCTAAGTACGAAACAGAACTGGCCTAAAATGTTAGACCAGTTAATACAGGTTGCCACGCACGAATATTCAACTGATCTAAAATGTGTGGTTGGAGTGCTGACTGGTGGCCTCTGTCTCAACTAATCGGCTTTGGTGAACTATCCTGCCTTCTATACTCAGTTTATGAACTATATTCGTGGATAGTTCCGTGGTCAGATCGGTGTGATGAACGCATCTTTCTCTGCGCACTACGTCATCCAAACCAGAAACGAGAAAAAACCATTAACTGTTTACATAGTTCAGAGCTGAACGGCAGAGCCATCTTTTTATTTTAAAAGCAGCATCGCACGCATAGTATAGTTGACTAATAATAATAATACAACATTAAAAAAAATATTATAAGTGTCATAACATTAAAAAAAACTTCTCCAAAAGAGAGGATTAGTATTAGTATTGCAAATCAAGATGAGCTGGCTTTATGCAATCATATCAATGTTGTCGGCATAGAAAATAAAGGTATAACTTGCGTCATAATTGGTAGCAAGAGAAGTCGACATACATTACTAGACTGTTGTGTTTTTATTAATAATGTGCTATGTTGTTCAACTTGTTACAAAAGAAATCGCATTTATAATTTACATTTACACATTTCTGTATGGGTAGTCAAATAAACGTTTTGTTTATCAAAATGTATTAATATGCTCTGCCGCGACTACCAGTTAATGCAAATAGGCAACGAGAACGTAACAGTTTTCTAGGTTACTGATAGCCACCCGTGACTGCAATGATTTTGTGCTCTTTCATAATACAATTTGGATATTTATGTATTTTTATCAGTAAACGCCTTGTTGTTTAAAAATACGTCAAACATTTTTCTGCATACCAAGAATTTTACTTTACCTCAAGCGTTGTTACTGAGGAGCTCAGTTATCCTTCTATAAGTATTTTGCTTCATAAATTATTATAACTGTAATAAAGAGTAGATGACTGGACTGAATTCCAGAGTGAATTTTAGTAGACTACGTGTTAGTAAACATTTTAAGTTAAAATTATTCGATATCATTATATCATTAACAGCAATTAATTGTATCATTACTATACTCTACTGTCGCAAAATGTTATTGCATTGTTCAAATAAACTCGCTCATATCTTGAGCACCTCGATTAATATGCATATTATTATAGTCGTGTTTTCTTGTTCACGGTAAACTGCTTTTATTTTTGCGTTTGGGTTTGCTATTTCGCCATATGTTTCAATGTTAATTTACAAGTAATGATAGTTAAGACCATACAATGCCCCTTCAGTTGCTCGTGATGCCATTCAGTGATAGATGGAAGGAAAACATTTAATGCATTAGCTATATTCCAAATCAGTAGCCAAATGACATAATAACTTTAACAGCGATGTGTTTAAAAATCATTGGCATAAGGTGATTTTTCTGCAAAGACTATCTTGACTGAGGTCTGCTCTCATCACAATTTTTTAGTGGGTTTCCCGAAAATGCAACGAAAGTAGCCTACTTTATGTGAAACGAGTACATTTGGTAAATGTTTAAGTGGCATAGGTTTTATTTCCGCCACATGTTACAACTAAGCCCCCGAATTACAAATTGTTTATTGTCAATCTGTAGTTATTGTTGTTTTGTTAGTTTTTTAACTTTAAGGCGGCCGCCTACTCCACGCTTGAAATTCGTTGCAGTGTGTTCGTAAACAGGTTTTTTCTACGAGACTATTCCACGTGTGCCCACTGTGCTAACGTACGAAAAGAAAACAAAGGAACCTCATTGTTAAGATGCCACGCTCATTAAAAACAATTTTTCTAAACCCTCCAACACGGCTAAAAACGGCCTTTTCAGTCTTCCGTATTTCAAAATGTACTAACCGGATGTATGTGAAACTCAGATTGCCACCTGCACTGAACCTAGTTGCAGACTTTCCACCAATAAAATTATATGGTCAGCGCTTAATGTCGCATCGTAAAAACCGTCCGGTGGGAAGCCTGCACGCTAGTTCGGCGCTTGGCTCGTTGAGGTAACGCGGCATTTGAAGCTCGCTTCAAGGTCGACCTTACTGCTCCGTCGCATTAGAGCCTCTCTCACGCGGGTAGGCGGCGCCCTTAAGTATCAGCTCTGTGCTCGTATTATCTAAGTCACCGAAAATAAGTATAAGGTCATTATTATAACTATTCTAATCCTACCATGACTGAAACGTCCACCAAAAGTCAGGACAACAGACTAAATAACTACATTTTAAATTATGTTACCAGCAGCACTTTGCAGGCATCCTGACAGTAAAATCGGTTTAATTTTTTTTTTCCCTAATTTGACCATTATTGAATTACTATCGGTACAGTGAAATAACACCTAAATTATAAACCTTAAATCACAAGAATTATGACAGAGTTTGTTTTTGAGGAAGTGCTATAGTGCTATTTAAGCAAAATGGATAATGATATTTGTAAATTAAGAACAAATTGTAGATTGTAATGTTAGGTATCCGTATTTGCCACACAAACCGGTAATGTAAAGTAGTCAGGAAAAAAATATAAGTTCATTAATATCATTATAACATTTCTTCAAGACATAAATATTTCAGGCTGTATAAGTCTCAACAATGTTTTAAGCAACTGCTTGCGGAAAATATTTTTGGCAGTGTAGATTAAGATCACAACTAATTTTCCATTTGCACTATTTACCTATCATATTAATCAGCTGGGCTGAACACATGATAATGTCCAGGAATGATACATTTTCACATATGTATTACTAACTATATTTTACCCAACTCACTAATGCCTATTTTTGGTTAGGCCATAGCCACATACCTGACCAGCAATTACAAATCATTATCAAAGAATGATATTGGCAATATAATTCATGATATGTGTTAATAAAATGATACTATAATTAAAATGGAGTTGTGTTGATTCGGATTTACTGAAAACTGAAAATAAGTCTATCACTTAGCATACATCTACAAACACTTGACATATTAAACAGCTAATACATATACTTCTTAGTGATATATATATATATATATATATATATATATATATATATATATATATATATATAAGCAATGTCCTCCTTCGAGGGATTTATATTTTCATGCAGCGGACTTATCATGAGACTTTTCCGCTTCGGCCACATTGTCCTAAGAACTTCTATGCCAATTTTTACTAAAAATAGATGTATGTTTAGTTGCATACAAACATTCTGGCGTCGATATAGCTTCCTATTGTCCTGTGCGTTATACTTTATGTAGGCGTAGGCCAATTTTTATCTGCCATTTAAGACCATTTTAAACTTAATATACGTTCTACTTTAATGCCAAAGCGTTAATGTTCGCTCTATTTTATCCTTGTAAAACACCATCAGAATTAACTTAGGAATGTGTTTTTAGCTATCGCTTTAAACAGGTATAAGTAGCAAATTTAATAACTAAATAAACGTCCATTGCTGAAGCATTTGGTTTCAGAATATGTGAGAATGTTTCGCTATATTTTTCCCGTACTAAATGTATTAAACATTCATTTTATTTTATATTGTTTTCTATGAATATATCTACTCATACCACATCTGTGTTTGTTAAAAATTTAACCCTAAATCGGTCACGAAAATTTATTAAGCAGTTTTGTATATATTTGCTTGGGACGTTTCAACCCAATTTGCTTTAATTCTCATCATTACGCGAAAAAAAATTTTGCAGAAGGGTTATGACGTACACGCAGTGAACTATGCAGTGCTAAAGCTCTATTTAACACTCCTTTTGCAAGTTATGTGTAAAAGAAGAGTGCCGGTGTTTATAATTGAAGTCCTCGGTGGTAAATAATTATAACCCACATTGCAAGACAGCCGACGCAATCTATTTCTATCCCTAAATTTAAAAGAAAAACTTAATTTCAAAACGCATTCGTACTTTATATTAAACCACATAGTAAATGATAAATTTATGAAATGCTTTTGTCCAGATTTGACATACCTAATTACAACTAAACAGCAAACTACAGGAATGATGTTTATCATTATTTACCCCCGAGATTTTCAATTTATACGAGACTAGCTGGCACCCACAACTTCGTTTACGGGTTTTTCAATTTAAAACGATAGTATTTCGGAAACAATTTTTTAGAAAGGGCTAAACAGGGCAAAATGATATCCAGGTTTATTAGGCTAATGTCCATTTTAAAAACATGTTGAAATGGAAAACAGTTCTACATAATTATTTTGGTATCTCGTTCTTCCGCTGTACCCCGTTTTACAGCCCACTTCACCCAAAGTATACATTTTGTTTTGTTAAAATTCTTTGATGACGTACGCACAACTCTTAAAAAATTATATTCATTAAATTAAAATACTTTTGCCTACCACGTCCTGCCCCTATATCCCTTTTTGAGCCTCTTTCTCCAGAAATTATTATTTTTCGGTAGAAAACTATGCTAATGAACGCAGAATAACTCGCCCAAGTTTTTATTATTTTACTAAGTTTTTCAGGTATCCCGTTCTGCTCCGTATTGCTGCCCTTCTTTCAAAATACAAAACAAAATTTTTCAGCAGAAATTTTCGCACAACTCACCGAAGTTTATTTGTTCTCTATCATTTTGAGTATTGTATTCGACCCTCTACCTTTTTTTGCCTTCCCCTGTCAATTTGTTTTATAGATGTTGCCTTCCCCCCGTCATTGTTTGTAGTCGTCTTTGTAGGTAAAATTCTAAGGCATATTTAAGGTATTTTGGCCCACTTAAATGCTGAATTTCTAAAATTCTTAAATCGGATAATTTGCATTTTTATGATCGACCTACTGGAGTAAAAGTCACGATGATAGTCCATCAGGTTCGTGCTATGTAGGCAAATCTTAGAAAACTTGTTTAACGGGGTCTAATTATGAAAAATCCCATCTTGTTGCTCGCCTACGATCTAAGAGAACCTACACAAATTTTTCACGTTTCTAGGCCCAACGGTTTGGGCTGCAGTTTGATATGTAAGTCATTCATTAATGAATTCAGTCAGTCAGTGAATTGATTTATTTTTAGAATTATGTACGTAAAATAGTTTTATACTGGTAACATATTTATTTCGTAGCGTAGTTCTTCATACTCGAATTGTCTGTCGGAGCACTGCACTGCTCTGGGCACTCTAATCAGAATTATTAAGAGTCTGCTAGCTTGTTCATATGTATGAAATATATAATGAGGTGAGGAGATTGCAGTAAAAACCCGACTCATGTAAGGGTTTGGTTCCGGATTTTTTTGCATGAAGGAAGACATGGTGGACGTTGCCGTTGGCAGACAGGTTTTTCTCGGAGAACTTCCGTTTCCAACACCTTCTATATTCCATCGCTGATCCACACTCATCTCACCTAATCCATTCTTCGGGCCGGAGGGCGAAAAGCATGTCTCGCTAGTTGAGCAGTCGGTCCGTACTTCACTAAGGCATGACCGGAACACGTAGTGGAGTTCCAATATTAAAAATATAAATTTACTCGTAAAATAAACACATAATATTACGGGTTGGGCAAACTACGCAGGGGGATGAAGGTCTTTATTAAATAAAAGAAAATAAGTAAAGTGAAGACTAATTTATGTGCAACAATGTGTACTTTGATGAATTTAATTATTAGACAGTTTAGTGTGGGGAGAAATGTAGTACTGTAAGGTAGAGGGTATTTTGTGGGATAATATTTGTTATTTGAGAAATGGTCGGTAGAGTTTGATTAGTCTCAGAGTGGAACCTGATCTTACCAGTCCATTTTGGAGATGTTCCATGGGATAGAATACACAAACCCTGATAGTGCAGAATAGGTCAAACAAATAAATGTAAGAGAAATAAGGAAAAAACCAAGCTTGAAAGAATTACGTGAATCTAATTAAAATATTTAGAAATTTGTGTAATTTGATAGAAAACAGTATTGAATGTTAAAAATGTAGCCCTATATCATATATATATATATATATATATATATATATATATATATATATATCATATATATATATCGTGTATATATATAAATATATCATATATATATCATATATATATCATATATATATCATATATATATATATCATATATATATATATATCATATATATATATATATATATAACCATTGGGAGAAATAACTCTGCTACCTCCTCACAGTAAAATGACTCTTACTTAGTACTTATAAACATTTAATTGGGTTCTGGTAATCTTAGATTTGAAACATTATGAAATATATTTAAGTTAGTGTGCACCGTGCTAAAGCTAAATTTTTACGGTAGAGTGTAAGAACTCTGCATCAGATACCACTGGGGAGTGTTTAATTCAATATAATTTTTGTTGCAAAGCCCGATACACCTATTAACCTACATATGATAGCGGTCCAATACGCCAGTTAAAATTATCAGCTTCAGTTAAAAAAAAGTATTTTGGTAAAAATCACACATACGGAACATGCAAGGCAAATTCAAAGATTAATCTAGCATTTACGGGTAGTGAACTAATTAAACAGTTATTAAGGTCGAATATATTGGCTCAGTTATTAAAATAAGTGATGTATTAAGAAAATCTGCGTAGTCGGTGAATTGAAGAGCACTCCGAAACTAAAATTATTTTGATGAAAATGCCTATTGTAAACTGGACAAAATTTTAACACTTTCAGTTCCGATAATTTTGCTTATCCCAAAGCAAACTATATTTAGGATAGCGGAAGATTTTTACCCTGGACCAAATCTTCACGGGGAAGACTTACCGCATCCATTTTCGTCGTATAGAAGACAATTTCAGAAAAGGCGATTCAAAGAAATCGCACAACAATTTCAATTTGGACGTGCAGTCCAATAAGGTGTCATTGACGTCGGTGCACAGAGAATGTTGTTCCCAGAACATGCTTACCCACACACCATAGAACCAAATAGGAAGAAAAATACAGTGAGGCAGCTTAAATAAATTAAAATTAAAAATTAAAATTTAAGGTACCTGTTATTGTTCAGGTGGGGTTTAAAATCAAAATAATCATATTGTTTATTATCAGAGTCAAAATAGCAATATAAATATTAAAATATAAATCATATAACGATAAATATACCGATACAAAATAATCCTGTAATTCCGTTACAATACTAAAAGTCTGACATCACACTAATGAACAATTATTACTAAATAAATGTATCTTTTAAAATCAAGAACGTACCTAACGTAATGGCAAACATAACAAGTACTGGCTACTAATATAATGGTTATAAATTCAAAATAATAAATTATCATTCCTCTATACGTGCTCTCTATTCATTAAATGTATTTCTTCACACTCACAAACGCTGTACCCAATGTCCTTACTTGGAGTACCCCCATGGTCCTCTTGAAGTCGCAGAATGCCTTCACCAAAAGTACTCCTCGCAGCACATAATAATGGCAAATGCCGCTTAGTACTGCACGCAACCATTCACTGTCAGCACGATTCACTCACTCTCATACAGATGCAGCTGAGCAATAACTCTCTCTCTCTCTGTCTGAGGGTACCGTGGTGGACGGTAAGTCAGACCACTCACCTACCACCGAAGAATTCCGTGTTCAAACCTATTCATGTGAAAGTGCTGATAGGCTAGTATATTTTCTCATCTGTTCACAATTTTTTGCTTCTTTTCCCTTTTATGAATGTATGTCTAACAAGCTCAATAACTAATTGTATGCAGGTACATATACATAAATCAGTAGAATCTTCTTATTTCAATTTTAATAAAGTAGCATTAAATTGTTTTAATGTAATTGCTTTTTAATTAAAATCAAATGTGTAATACCTAAAATTTAAACTTTTTTACTTTTTTTCTGCAGACCTACATAGTTAACAATTTAGTAATGAGTTATGCTTAATACTCCTGAATACATGTGCGCCTAGCACTAAATTTATTTTAATTTTTTCATACTTTATTTAATAAATATTTACTTGTTAATTGTTCAAATCGTTTTTATCTTAATTTTAATAATGTGCATATTTATTTGGTACCCAAAATATTTATATTTTACATCTGAAACCTAACGTTCCATCTGGACATTTCAAGCAGTTGTACACTCACAGTAACGTCACATAATTAGAAACAGATAAATACACAATTCACTCCATCTCACCGGTCCCTCTGCAACGCAGTTGGTTACTAATTATGAGCAAGATCTATAATAATTGGCGACTACTTTGGGATGCAGAGACGACGGAGAGGGACTGCCAATTTACAGCTCAATCCTCTCACATACTAGGAGCATGGTAAATAAATGCCAGTAAGTAGGGCGCGGGTCTTGCAGTACCATTGCTCACAACAGAGAGCTAAGGAACATTCCTTTACCTTAAAGCGATCATGAGTTCGTACTGGAAACAACACATTCATAAGATAGAACAGAGTTGTCACAAACCAATTGTCGCTACTGCTGATTTGCATATTGTACTCTTTGGTATTGTCTCTACTAAAATTTACCTTGTCGAAAATAACACAATGTCTGACAATTCCACGAAAATAAAGTGTCAGGATTCCTTGGACGCTTCACAAGGTATTCACAATGCAGCCTGCAGCACGTACGAATGGCCTTGAGGACATCTGAGAGCCATTGGAACATCTACGGTGTCAATTTTCCCCTCCCTATTTGCCCCTCCCCTTCGTGTGAAAAAGTTACTAATTCAACACGACGCAACTAGTAACTCCGTTATGTTTTACGTTTCAGCGTTATGGTAGGTTTTGTTTAGCTAAATAACTATAGAGAGTCAATACCTTAGATTGCAGTACAGGACTTATGGCACGCGCTGTTGCCAGGTCGCAACTGCGGTACGAAGATCGGGAGATGTATTACTTTACAATGCTTAATACTAAAATATTATGTTACTTTTTTTTATTTATATATTGTAACAGATATAATATTACACGTCGAAATGTGTATCTACTAACATTTTTGTATTACTTTAAAATAAGAAACATTTAACATGAATTCATAAAAGTAATTGTAATGGGCAATTCGTAAAGAATAAGTTATTATCACATACATATTAATCATTATAGCTACTTCCGATAAATCATAAGTTTTCGTCCATACGAGGATAGTCTGTCTGAAGATAAGAACGGGGTTGGGGTAATGTTGAAGAATATAAAATCAATTATAGGAAAAAGTCGTCTACAAACTGAAAAATCAGTATGATTCGGTCATAATTAACATTTGCTAAAATTACGTTTAAAGAGGGCGGAATTTTACAGAGCAAAATAATATAAATGTTTGTTCCTCATGTCTAGGTATGATACATATATTTTAAGCCTAAATGAGAGCAGATAAATTTATCTTCCAATATTGTCTATATTAGTTTTACTGTGATTTTATATTCCCTTCAACAGAAAAAATGAAGTTGAAGCTGATTAACAGAATTTTCGTCTATGAACTTACTAGCCAAAACCAGACAATTTTTTTGTTTTGAAGAAAAAATAGATGGCTGTGTAAAACCCCTGCAAACAAACTACGGGAAAGGATTTTGTAATATTTTATGTAATTCGTATAGTTTATTTTAAAGCATATGCTATTTAATATTAATGCATTTTCAATTTACGAAAAATAATAACTTTTGCGAAAGGAGCAGAAATACTAGATCGTTATGCCTTATATTTATTTAGGGGAATTTTGTTTCCCTTTCAGTTTATGTTTCAAATTTGTAGGTCGGTTAAAGATACGATGCTGCCGTTGTTTCTTCCTTAGAGCGTACATGGCTCGTTTTAAACAGCTGGTTACTTTGAAAGCATCCTTAACGGAGTTAATAGTACGTATACAAAAAAATACTAGAATATTATCTCCCTCGTAGTCTATCTTGATTGTGTGTTTTTTTTTTTTGGGGGGGGGGGGGTTTAACTTCCATACAAATTACTGTTGGCCGAAACACATGTTAACGAAATTTTTGCTCTGAAAATAGGGAACTGGACTCAGCAAATCGTGTGGCCGCGGGGCACGGGTGCACTCCTAAACTAGTTGAAGATGTGGGACGAAGAAAACTTCGTTGACTAAAGGAAGTCTGTTGCTTACTATTCTATCCTGACAGAACCTCTCATTCAGTAAAGAAAACGGAACTTCGAGGGCCCGTCAGATGTCTTCAGTCTGCAGGGCGAGCGCTTTGTCCTAATACGCAACACATTTCATGCTATACACCAGAGAACGGTTGAAGCTGTTGCTGTGGTGTAGCATTCAAAAATAAATTCATGTTATTATGAACATTTTTATCGCTTTCGTTCTCCATCTAGCTTCAATAATAAGTATGGTTTTTTAACGACCAACTTATAAATGTTTCATTCTGTAACCAAACGCACATCAGGTTACAAAAATGTTCCACGCAATTAAGAAAGACAAATTTTATTCTTCTAATTTTTTCATTGCCGTCCAGATATACGAAGTTATGCACCATAAAAATTTCAATACAATTTGGATATTATTCATAAATTGTGATGCGATATTTTTAATGAGGCGTGAAGAAAGTATAAGGTACAAAGTTTTGGTTTTCGATTTTTATACCCCTTACAATGGTGCAAATGATGGAACAAATTTATCATTCGATGGGCGTTTCGATGCATTACAATATACAACAAATTTAAGATCAAAATCACAATATGAAAATTGGGATCTTTGGCAACACCGTGCATCGAAACAAGAACAGTGTTTATGGCAGTTACGCTGCGTTGAACAGAAAGCGAATGCCGATATAACTCTCTACTGCAATCTAAGCGTGAAACGCTCTAGAGTAGGTTGTACTGTTAACCGCCGGTAGCTGAATTGGCCACATTATTTCTATTTAACAGCTGCCATTCAAAAACATAAAAAAATTTGCCGCACACTTTGAACGAAACAATGTAAATGCAACTCACGTGTACATACAGAAATGAAAGAGAATGGGGCCTTAGGTGACAACATGTCAAGTTGAACTGTGGTATGCACCATTTACGTCACACAGTCGCCAACAGGTGATTCGTTACAAGAATATACTGAGTACTACTGCCCTCCTCACCACCCAAAGTTTGGAGTGACATTATGTCTTTTAGGAGTCAGTTCAAATTGTGATTGTAAGCAGTATCTCTAAAACAAGTGCTGCTAGTGCAGTAGGTTCAAAACAAAATCTAGGCTCAAACCAAAATGTGGGCTCGACCGACACAGGCGAGGTGGGTGGACACACTCGTCGAGAACCGAAGATGCGATCCTTGATCGTGTTCCACAGCAAGAAACACCTCTACGACAAACTGTACAGGGCACTTGTTGACTATGACATCAATTTAACGTTGACAAAATATTTTACCCATTCAAAATAATTTTCACCAGCCTGTCGATATGTTAAAGGTGGATGTAGCACACTAATGTGGCACAAATTGTAATATAAAATCATGCTTTCAAGTAGGTTCAAGCCCATCGTAATGTGTAAATTGTCAATGCTTGGTCATTTGGCAACAATGTGTAAATGTGTTACAGCGTGCTGATGGTATGCGGGCAATCACCCTATGCAACTGTGCAAAACGAGTGCACCAAAATGTTCACTTTGTAAACAAGCACATGTTACCAACTGCAGAGGCTGAAAGCACATAACGGAGGTAAATTCCAAGTGGCCGCTGGACCATTTGGGAATCAGTCCTTCCAAACAGCTCCCACAGTGTCAATGAAGAAAACTGACTACTACACACACAGGGCAGGCGATACACACAGTAATCAAACTGAAGTACAGCGCCGCCAGGAACCTGCGCAGCCTCACCAGCAACAGCAGGAAGGCTAACAGGCAGTGGGCCGCAAGGGCAAGGCCATGTCACAAATGTAAACCAGTTCCCGTCCCACCCCCGCTGCATCAGTTTCGGGAGCCCACGAGACAAAAAAATATTCAAATACAATAGAGAAAGCACACGAAGGAGGTGCCAAACGTATCACCTTCTGCGCCGAAGCAGGCAGAGGAAACATCCGCTTCCAGCGCCACAAACACTGGCATAAAATCATTCCCTAGTATTACAACTAATAAGACAATGGACACATCACCCATAACGCCAGAACAGTCACGAATATTACGGTCGGCTAATGTGGCCGAAAAACACACTAATTTAAACCTGATTCTGAATCGGTAGATTTTGCGGCCCGTAACACCGCAAACCACACCAGTGTTTACATTCAGTTCAGTGACGCCTCAACTGACCAGAGATCCCTTCCCCCTCTCGTGAGGTCAACAAAGGAGCACAAACCAACTTCCTGTGTAGTATACGCAACGGTACACTAGTTCAAAGTCAGGTGTTACTACCATTAACAGTTAATCACCTGCTAGGCAGCGATCTCTGCTGCTCCACTGTCACTGCAAGACAGTGACACTTACGAAGTGTAGGCCCCTTTACTGAAATACCCGATTAGAATAACATCACGTCTGTAATTATCAATAACCTGGCCTACCTTTTAATTAACTGGGTTACTCCATATAGCTACGAAGCTCACCACAACCGCGCTGCAGTTGACACAACAAACATTCAGCCTAATGCGGCAAAGATAAAATAATAAGAACACGAGTCGTAATACACACGCGTTAATCCAAATGTTATTATTTGAAATCTCAGGGGTATATTTGCTTGGGAAGAAAGAGGAATTCTCAGATTTCCTTCATACATAAAATAGTGGCAGTTAACGAAGGCATTTGCTCAGTATACTGATTGACTACGAATTCCAGACTATGGTGTAGAGGAACGTAGGGTATTGTGGAATACCATTTAATCTCTTGAAAATATATTTTGGTTTAAATTTCTTTTAACTCAGTTTCGTTACAGAGCAGTAACAAATAAGAAATTGTGAAGCTGCAGTAGTGTGAAATGGTTCTGTTGAAGGTAAGCTGTACTTCGCGAACGCTGTGCAAATTCGAGAGTTGTCTACTGTAAGTGGCATCACACTCGCGCATCGTCACCCATACAGCACATCAACGTTGTAGCAACGTTGAATGAAGTAACTGAAACGTTGCAGCAACGTTGTTGCAATAGGAAAATGTCTGTTTTTATTCAACGTTGCTGAACAGCGTTGCGGCAACGTTGATTTGGGGACGTTACAGCAACGTTGATTTGGGGATGTTGTAGAAACATTTTTGTGGGGCAGTTGCAGCAACGTTGATTTGGGAACTTTGCATCGACGTTGATTTGGGATGTAGAATACATAAAGATCCACTTGTGGCTATGAAACAAGAATAATTATCATTTCTAAACGACACTTGTGGCCGGTTTCACCAACATTTCCTGAACAATCCCTCAGCTAAGGGACACTTAAGCTAAAGGGTACCTTAATTCTGATACTTACGAATATGGTGTTTCAACATTAAAATGTGCGTTTTTTAGGTGATACTTAGCTGAGGGCCACTTATCCTAGACAGCAGTATTTATTCTCAAGTTGGCATTTTAAATTTGTCGTCACATGATCTAAAGAACCAATCAAAAGTATGCTTTCAACAAAAAAAAATATTATTTCGTGTACTGTTTATTTGTTAGGGTGTTCGTGAAGAAAGCTGTTATTTATTTATTATGTCTGAAGCAAAGCAAGTGTGTACCGAAAATTTACCAACGGATGACAATTTGAAACCTTTAAATCCGGTACAAAACTTGAAAAATTTAATTTAAAAACAAGAGGACGAAGTATCCAGATTTAAATGTGTTTGGCGTCAACATTGACGGTGAGAAGCGCAAAGCAGCAGTTTCAATACAACAGTTTCCTTGGATAATAAGAAGTTTCCACATTGAAGGTTAGTATTTGTATTAAATACTGCGATGTTGGCACTGTAGGACAACTGTGTTATACAACATGTACCCATAAATATTTAGTGTAATAGCTGTTTTCACTAAACATGATGGCAAGTTGCTAGTTAATTTGAGAATGGAAACTTGTACATAATTTTTTAAGCAAATTTGGGCTAACGCAAGGGCGATCAATTGCGAAATAATAATGCATTTCATAATGAATTGAATTAATAGTTGGTTAATTTGTAATTTACTAACATTACAATGTTTTTGTTTTACGTAATCAGCACAGGCTAATCCTCTAAAAAGGAGGCTTATGATGAAATTACGTTTATTTTAAGTAACCAGTAAAGATTTTTAACAAATTAGCCTATGCCATACATGGTGCAGTAAGCATGGTCCTAAAATATATTTACAGGTATTTAAAAAAAAATAATTTGTTATATTGTCACTAATTACTATTGACTTAATTTCCCAAAATTAGGCTGGCAGTTATACAAGTAATGTCTGCAATATGAGACTAAATCTGATGTAAAACTTGACTGTTAGACGTTACTAGGCGCAAGATTTTCTACCTTTTCCGTAATGCATAAGTTACGTCAGTAGGCTAATGTGCGAGCAGTGCTTGAAGACCCACAGGATTAGTGTTAAATTTATTGATTTTTTAAAATGATTTTGCTTTCAGATGAAGCTGGTAAAGTATATGAGAGAGTGTTTCTGCTATTATAAGGCTGTTGGTATTGAAATTTAGCTGAATGACATCATGCTGAAAATATTGGCTGTTACCTATGTGAGAGACAGATTTCACTGCAGCAAGATCACATAATTTGCCAGTAAGTAGTCACCTTGATGTATATCAAACACTGTCAATCTGGTTACATTAGTTTGATTGGCTGGACAGTCAGTTAATATTATTTCACCTGTAGTGGTGATGTGAACATTGTATATCCTCCTACAATTTTGACAACTTTAATAAAACCAGTTCAACAGTAACGGTAGCCTCAATCAAATCAATACATCAGATACAAAAGTTTATTCACGTGTAAACTTGCACTGCAGACAATTCAGTACCTATGCTTAAAGATTGACCTCAGGTCTTTATTGTTGCCATCAAATTTTCAATTATTATTTTTGGGTGTGATGTAAGGTAAAATTATTAAGTGGTAAACTAGAGAACATAAGTGAAAAAATCAGATTTTGATTATTACTGTGTTTTGCACGCAAAGGTTGGTAAAAGGAACAAGTTGCAGGATGGCATTGATATGATACGATTGTGGACGGAAGAGAACCAAATGAATATAAATGTGAGAAAGACAGTGATTGTTAGGTTTACGAGGAAGAAGGTTAGGAGTACAGACATGTACAAATAGAAAATGACTTTAGATAGCGGAAGTTGCAGAATATGAGTATCTAGGGATAGTGTTGCCGGATACAAGAAACAAGATTTTATTTTGGCCATTCAGCATTACATGCAATGGGCTACGTCAAACAATATATAATAATAAAACACATGCTCAATGTATCAGTTACATAAAATTCAGAGAATTTATAGAAAGGATGGCTAATAAGCCAGGCCTTAACACATTTTACAAATTTAGTTTGTTATAATTCCTAACCTTAACAGAAGGATATTGAAAAACGTTATACCTGTGACAGGGAAACAGTTCATGTTTTCTTGTATAATATCATGAGTTTGATGCGCAGATGCGTAACTACCAATATTATCGTTAATAGTGATGAAACACTGGAATATATATACGTTTACAACTGTTAATGTACATGTTTTTATAAAGTATTGTTTACACTGTTCATTACAACTTAATCAACATAATAATCGGACAGCTTTCTTTTGAAGCATTAGAATTTTTTAAACACATGGGGAGTGACCCCACAACCTGTTACCATAAGTTAGAACTGAACGAAAAAATGCATAATATGCTTTTAAGATACAATTACTTGGCAGGTCAGTCTTGAGTTTGCTGAGTAGATAATAAACTCTACTCAGTTTCACACCTAATGCATTAATATGGTCTTCCCATGCTAAACTATAGGGTCTAGGGTAAATCACAACAGTTTAACGGAGTTACGTTTTTCACTGGTCTGACATAAAGTAAACAACATTTTCTGGGTCTTATTTACAATGATATCCAACATGTTAGAACTTAACCAACTACAGGCTACATTAAAATTGTTTGGGCAATACGTTGAGCCACAGAATACTCATTATGACTTGTGAACAAAGTTGTATCTTCTGCAAAAAGTAAGACTTCACTTTTAACACTGTAGTACAAATAGATAATCATTATTAAAAATAACAGTGGCCCCAGTACAGAGCCTTGGGGTACTTCGGATGGAGAAATAAGGTAGGGAGAGTGGTGTCTAGGGCTCTAGGTATGCTGGGAAGGGTAATGAAGGGTTTTATTAGTGCAGTGAAGGAAAAGGCATATATCACAATGGTGCAGCCAATGTTAAGAGTATGCAGTAGCAGAGAGAGACCCGTGCGTGGAATTGGAGGTGCGGGAGTTGGATAAAGTGCAAAGACAGGCAGCGAGGTTGGTGAAGAATAAATGGAGAAGGCAAAGTTAGGCTGGTGAGGACGAAGGGAACTTTCAACCATCTATAATGCAGATGTAATTGGCGTGGAACTCAGTGAAGGAAAGGAGAAGTGTGGAAAGGCTGGCCAGGATGCACATAATGGTGAATGGAGAGGAAAGCTGGGGTAAGTTAGGCTGCTGCCTATTTAAGGCAGGCTATAGAGGAAGAGGGAATAATGCTACTGAGAGGATTCAGATGGGGAGTAGAACGGAGCGGGGTTGGTAGTCTATGCTTAGGAGATTGGTGAGGGAGTGCAATTAACTTTTAAAGGAGTTGGTGATGGTGAGTAGGGTTCAATAGTTAAGGGGGAGGGTTAGGAAAATGATTGAGAACAGTTTCTAAACTGTAAGCAATTTTATAATAATATTTATAATTGGGCTAAGTGGATTATCCGGTCTGAAACTGAACCTTTAGAACTTAAGATTTTGCTATTAATAATTCAAAAGTAGCAGTGGTATTAAATGCATTTATTACTTTTGCAGGCAAAATTTTTAATAATAACTTTGTAGTTTCATTTGTATAATTTACTGTCGTCTGTCAATTTTTAATAGGCTATGCTAAAGATAAGTGTCTGAGAAGATGCCGTGAAATGACGATTACATATGACAATGAACTCAGTATCGATCATTTCATTCTTGTAGTTTATATTCCCTGGTTAACACTTTCTCCAAGTAAGTTTCGTAATGGTTTTCTTACACTTGTGTGGTTTGACATGTGTGTCTAATCAATTAATAGTCATTACATCACTTTATATATTCTAATATTGTCACCATTTTAAGAATGCATTATCCCATTGTAAATGGGACAGATTGTACAATGATTTGTTTAGGCTGATTTCTTTTGGTTTTAGCAGGCCCACAATTTTATTTCTGTCGATATTTAAGTTTTAGGTAATTCAGGGAACACAATTATGCTGAACAGAACACATGCAAAAATATTGTTAATTTGTTAACTGTGCAGTACGTAAGCTGGTACCAACAGCATAGCTTGCAAATAGCGGATTACAGAATATTATTTCGTTTGGAATGTTTGTGTTCTGATGATCGGTCATATTTCCAATGTGTCCTTGCATTGATTCATAAACCTGGTCCGATTGTGTAAAGTCAGTTGACAAGTTGTGGGCTAATTCTACCATGTAATATGCCAAACGGTCATAAACGGCTCTTAACAGGCACAAGGAAATCACATAAATATACTTAAAAAGGTTTCAGCTTGACTAGACATGGACATGGAGTTAGACTAATGAGTAGAAAGTTAAAAGGAAATAGTGGCAAAAATGGGAGTATCTTAAGAAAACAGTTACACAGCAGAAATATCTGGCATGAATCTCACATGTCAAAATACACGCTGACCTCTCAGTTAACTTAACCACGTCCACTGTGGTGAGAGGAAAGCTGTGTTCAAATAATTTATATTTAGTACCATGCACCCATTGTCATAAAAAAATTGAAATGTTGATATTGTTTCTGTAGATTCTTGACAGCAGTTACAAGACAACACTGATGTTGCAAGTGCTACAAAAATATTTGTATATTTTTTAGGTAGCCACCAGATGATGATATCGGATGCTGTCCAGCTTTCACAAATTTAAGTTGGACCTGAAGACATTTAAGTATGTAAATGTAAATTGTTTTAAATAAAAATAGAACATTTATGCAATAAATATTTTTTATTTATCTTCTGTTCATCACATTTATTTTAACATTATAGTTTTCCTGTCTAGGTAATAAATACAGCAGCAAAAATATTTCTATCAGTTTTTTTTTGTTTCATTTTTTTTGCAGCAACACATTAGACTATACCATTAACCAGCTTTGTAACCTCAGCTTATACCCATGCGTTTGCTCCTGACAATCTTGCACACTACAAAACATATTTTTGAAATCCACTGGTGTCTTTAGGTTCAGTTAAACGAGATGAAAAAATTTCATTTTGATTATTTATAGATTTTAATCAATTATTTTCTTCTAGACTGTGAGGGAAATTTCCTGCTTGTTTTTACTAAATGAAACAAATGTTAGTACAATAGCTGCAGTGCACAGTATTTTGAAATTCAACAGATTAAGTTACTTGTTCTCACTAGGTAACCTATGGCTTATTTTTTACGACAACATCTAGTACGTAAGTTGCATATAAAACTAGATTGCCAAGCTAGCGGAAAATTAATATAATTTACTTTACGTAAAAGACATTTTCGGTTACCTATTTGACAATTGCTCTGAAAATGAAACTCTGAGAGCCAATGAATTATTGACACTTCAAATTTGTAAATAAGAATTGCATAATTTGTTGGTGCAGTAAGGTACAGAAGGCAGAGGCTGTGTAACTAAATAATTTTCCATTTTGTTTTTTTTTTCTTAACACTTTAAGGCTGCTATAAGTATTCTGCGGTTCTCATAAAATACTTTGCTGTTAGGAATGATCAATTTCACTTTTATACATATATATATAAGTGTGTGTGTGTTTATGACGAGAAAAAAGTAACTGCTCATTAATTTTTAAAGCGTTAATTTTTTTATAAAAGTACACCAGAAACAGATATACATCAATTATTCACTGTCAAACTAATTAAATAACCAGTGTTACATATACAATTACAAGAAAGATAACAGGTAATTATTCTTAACAATTCCGTTTCATCAAAGTTTTGCGAAAAAAACTTTGGTGAGACATGTTTTGTAGTAAATTAAAGACATTGTTAATATTTGTTTACCAAATTTTCTGCATTCAAAATTTTGAAACAAGTGATTAGTTGGTATAGTTTTAACTGTCATTCATTGCAGTCTTAAGACGGTGTGATACATAATTCAACGCTATAAGCATTAATCTATAACTGTAGGTTTCTTGAAGCCAATATGCGAAAGTTAAACAATAGCAATCCTAGACAATAGTTTTAGTCAACGTTTTAAAAGCAATTGTTTCCAGTGTTACGAACTTCTGAGGCACAATCTCTGACGCCGGAACCTCGTGCATTTAGCTGCGGTGCAAGATATCACGCGTAACGAACTAGTAATACTGGATAAATATTTACTCATCAAGTTGGCAAATATCATTATCTAGGATTGTCTTTGAGTATTTTATCGTTATTGGCTTCGAAAAAACCGTAGACATCAATTGCAGTTTTCAGCGTTTATTTATCTATACTACGCACTATTAAAGATAGATAAATGATTGGCTACACATTTTTTTGGTACATACAGAGGATACAAGTGGAGGAATCCGTACGGCGATTCTACGAGAGCTAAAAGCGGAATTTGAAAAATGCTTTGAAACACAATCTAATGTTGATATGACAATCATAACAACATAAATAATTGGAAAAAGCAAAAAAGTGAGTAGATGGGTGCTTCAAACGCTGTTTATGATCACATTAGCTACTGTGTCAGCGTTTTTAATGCAGAATAATGCGGGAGTGTCTGCGACGCTTTTATGCTGAACAGTACATAGGCGTCCATTAGCAGTCGAAACGTTCCCGCAACAATTCTATCATACTTGAACTGGATTCATGTTGTAAATGAGCATCAAAACACCAAAACATAGTGGCTCTGATGCTTTTGTGTAGAAGAGCCAAAAACAATCTGCGTTAGGCTGTTTCCAATACCATTCTTCCAGCGTTCCTGTTTTTATGACAAAAGGAAGAGTTTCCATCAGATGTGCACCACGGAAGCAAGCTGACCCTGTTCACTGTGATGTATGTGGTAAAGTAGTAATGTTGGTACAGTGAAGGGAAGAAGGAAGGGGCAGGCTGGCGAGGAAGTAGGAAACTTAACAGCAATGAGTGATGTTGAAGGAACTGAAATGGAACAAATTGCAATTTGTAATTGATGCATAAGAAATATACTGGATGGTCCGAGTAAAAAGTGATATTTACAGACACCAATAACTGCTCAATCTAGGCTGTATTCTTGCTTCACATAAAAATTGTTAGAAGTAATTCAGCTTTATTTACATAAATTAAAATCGTATGAAGGTAAGTTGTACCTGGTATGTAAAGTACGACACATGTGTTCGAGATTACTTTAGTTGTCATATTGTTAATAAAGTTACATAGAACCATAACTGGAACTCAAGCATTTTTAAGATATAAATTACCCATCAGGGCCTCTTCATAGCTGACTTTGTATGCTTTATTTTCACATTTTCCTTTGATATGTTGGATGATCAGTTGCACTGATCCGCAGTTGAGTGCTGTGGAGGGCAGCTTGCCTCACTTGTACAATGAGTTTGTACATGCCTTGTCTCACTCACAATCATTTTAGGGTTGACCATACAGACCCTACGAGACTGCTCGAAAAGTTATGGTTATGCTGTTGTGCCAGATAATGTCTGGTGTGTAGCTGGGCTTTTCACAACCATTCCCTCCTCCATGTGTTAATGATGGTAATCTTAGATATTTTTGACTATTACACAGTTTGGGGGGGGGGAGTTGAGTGTCTTAATTATAGTCTGATTATCTGTACATCTAGAATGTCAAAGCGCACCAGTAATTATGGGTTTTAAAGTGGTTTCTGATCCACAAACTTACTACAAAACACATGTTCAAAAATTAGACGTTAACAACACAGAATACAAGAAACCTTCATACTCTTAGCACAAATGTTAAGTGCTCAAATTAGGCTCTCTCACAAATATAATTTTTGGGACATGAAAATGGGGACATTATGTGCTTTTGCTGCCAACTGCAGCCGCAGGATTATAAAATTAATTCAGGAACTCTGTGCTTTTAAGTACTTATCATAATTTATATATCTAAGCAAGAAATAAACATGTAGGGTAAGGCAATTACTTAAGTGCGCGGTATACAACAATTTTCATCATCATTATTTTATTTTGTATTTGTACCAGATATTTTGTTCTTATTTTAGACACAAAATGTGACTAAATGTGGCTCTTATGAAATTTTTTTATCTCTCATAGTTTTCGCGCAATGGCTTGTTAAAGTCATATTTTGCATGTTTCCGTTTTAACGACTACACTTAAACCAACTAATGTACCAAACTAAAAAAAATCACAGTGGATAAAGACATTGCAGGCTACAATAACATGCTCATAAAATTAAAGAATAAAAATTATATGTATTAAAAAATTATTGAATTTTAAAAATTTGTATTTTCAGTTTTGGCATTTTTTTTTTAATTCAAATAATTTTTATTCTTTAATTTTATGAGCATGTCATTGTAGCCTGCATTGTCTTGATCCACTGTGATTTTTTGAGTTTGGCGTATCAGTTGGTTTTAGTGTAGTCGTTAAAAAGGGAAACATGCAAAATATGATTTTAACAAGCTATTACGCGAAAACTATGAGAGATAAAAAAATTTCATAGGAGCCAGATTTAGTCATATTTTGTGTCTTAAATAAGAAAAAAATATCTGGTACAAATGAAAAAATAAAAAAATGGCGATGAAAATTGCGGTAGACCGCGCACTATGATATTTACCAAACTTTCAAATAAGAAACCTACAATATGATGATTCCTGTATACCATCAAGTCCTTCCTTTCCGTTTTTGATATTGCATCCCAAAAGGAAGTACAAGATGGTAAATGGAGAGGGTGGCTGGAGTAAGTTAACTGGACGGAAGTTAGCTCTTTCCGCGCGCCGCCTCGGGACCAGATAGGGCTAACTTCAGTCCTAAGTTACAGGCTGCCTCTTAACTACGACAGAGTACAACGAAATGGGAATAACAGCGTCAGGATATTAATTTATATAAACTAATATTTTTATTATATGCTATTATATGTTTGTATAAAGCTTGACATGTCCAAACCCAGTCAGTACTAGATGTACATGGGATGCTGAATTAATAAATAAATAGATTCTATGGAGTAGAAACAGTTAGGTAGGCTAGGCAGTCTGTTCTTAATGGCATTTACTTTTGAAGGTGAGTTTCTGATTCTATCACTTTAATTATGTAACTGTAGATGTGGTCTGCATTAGACTGGTGTGATTTTAAGACATTAAACACAAAATAATTTCTTCTTCGAAGTTCTGTTTACTGTACATGAGGGTCGGCGATCATCTGTGGCAGCTGCAATATATATTGTGCATCCTGGATGAGATTCTGAATCGAGGGTATACCGGTCCAATCCTTGATGTTCTGAAGCTGCAGCCTGATGGAATGCTTAAAAAAGTCTGGAACTGTTGTGAAGGCCTACTTATATGAGAAAACTTTCAATGTTAATACTTAACTTGAAAGTACAGTAACTTATAGTGTTAGTACTGTCATATACCTCCTGAGGTAAGCAATTATTTTCCAAACAGTTAACTTATGCTGGGGTAACAGATATTTCATACTTTCGTAGGTGAAAAGTTATCATTCTGAACTGGCAACTTATGATGCATCTGTAAGAATTGTTTTATGCAAATTTATGAATTTCAGGGCCTACCTGACCACAATTTCCAGTCAGTAAGACTATTAACATACAGGTCTACATACATGTAAAAACCCAGTAAATTCATTTACACCTTTGTGATGCATTTCAGTACAGGATTACCGTAGGCAACTTTTGTCTAGGCCTGGCTATGTGTATTGACAATAGGATAGTAACACAATTTCTGTATAACCTTCATACCTTCTAGTCCACTATGCAGTAGGCTACTGTTATTTCAGTTATCTGAGAGCCGGTTGAATTACAAATTGGCCTGAACTAGGTCGGTTATATTTTGGGGTAGGCCTAGGCCTATAGCAACAAAAACTGTCTGCGAGTCGTTCGCTAGTTCTTACAACAAAAGTCACATTGAATGGTCAGATTTTGTTAAGGAAACTCCAGGCAATCAATGTGCTTAAAGCCCTAAAAAGTTATGCCAATGATATGGAAATGCTACGTGTACTGTTTAAAAGAACACATAATCATTCGTTTGGAATTTGGATGACGATCATCGGCAACATTTGCAATATGTAGCAAAATGTTTGGCTGTAGTCTATTGACAACAAACAGATTGCTTACGTTGACTCTGCTAAAACACATTATCTTATCACGAAAATTCGTGTTTTATTTACGAATTACAGTTATAAGGCTAAACTGATTAATTATTGTTCAACATAACCATGCAATCTCATTCGAAAAATTCATGAAAAGTTGGCATCGCATTCTCTAAAATAAAACGACAGTAACGATTTTAATAACTAAATTCGTAGTCGTAGCAGTTGAACTACGTCGTCAGCAATATTATTCACATAAAAACAATTTTAACCTCTTCCATAGCGTCCATTTTTTATTTACGCTGTGTTTACATTCGCGAAGTGGCCCTTAACGAGTTAAGGGCCCAAATTTCGCCACCTAAACTAAGGGCTACTTAAAGGATTTTAAGGCAATGGTACACCAACGAAATTGATCGAAAAACTTATGTTGCGTTGATTTTCTTTAACCAGACAGCAACTGTATATAATTTTAAGACATTGTATAGAAAAGTTGTGGGAAAACATTTTTTTCGAAGGAAGTTATCTAGAATTTTACATAATTTTTAATCTTCCAATGAATCTGGTAAACTGCTAGGCTCTATGATGTGCGACTTTATAAGACACATTTAGAGACATGTTATAATGGATTGAAACCAATCCGGAACAAGTAAGCTTGGTTAGTGTGATTTTGTCGCGATTTACTTTTTCGTAAATGTCTTGTTATGCAATAACGCAAATTTTAGGATCTAGTAGATGCAATATTTGGTAGTGTGTTAGAGTTCTATTACATCATAAGCTCGAGGCAATTATTTAAAATTTCATAACCTTTTTGATTTGTTACAATCGGAACTAAAGCTCACGAGATCGTTAGAAAGATAGAGTAGCATGTGAAGTAAACTAGTGCGCCGAGATGAGCGCACCGGACAGTGGTGTCATCTCGCGACTATTTGCCGAACCCTTTGGACTCAGGACACATTGCTACGATCTTTCTACCCTACCCCCTCAAACCGGATGCTTCCCCTCCCCCACTAAGCCCAGATTATCACTCCTGTCACCCGACCTTCTTCGCCCTGCACATAGCGCTTTTGTCAACTCGAAGGGCGGTGTGTTAGTTACCAGTTTTTCGGTAAGTGCCACGTAACTTATGTGTGACGTTTTTGAAGACTTACATGATAAATAATTATGCCGAAAAAATCGCCACTTTCTAAGGCTCGAAAAAGAAACAAGAGGTCTAAATGTATGCGTGCACTTGCAAAGGAAAGAAAAGAACAATCTGAACAAAATGTTCTTTTTCACAGTGGGTAAGTTGTTATTTGATCTGTTTACCATGCATTACAGTGTACGAATGAGATGATTAATAAATTTATGATGATTCACAATATGCAATATAGTTTTTTTATGTAAAATACTAAATCAACTATTTTTTTTTTCGTAAATGTTACAGGAAAGTCCGTGAAGAGGAATCTTCTAGGACGAACGTTGCCGCTAAACTATATGATTCACTGTCAGCAGAACAGGGACCATCAGGCCTGCATAATAAGACTTGTGAGACAACAAATTCACCAACAAAGTAAGTACTCAAATGGAACACGTATATTAGGAGCGTTGAAATGTTTGGGCCTTCACAGACGATGACTATAAAATAAGTGGATATGGAGCATAGCACCGGAATGCAGGGATGTGGGAAAGGGACGTCTCAAGAGGAAATCCGCCAAAACAGAATCGCCCGACACAATTCTAACATGCGAAAGTAATCCGAAAGTGATCACCGTTGCTAATCGAAATCGGATCGCCTTGGTAGGAGGCAAACGTTGTAGCTACTTGAAAATCGCGACCTCCAATTTAGAAGAAAAGGTTGAATAGTATATATTTTTACTGGGAAGCTGTTTAGAAAAATCCAAATAAATAAACTTTAACGCATAAGTGGGTATAAATTAATTTAAATTATAATTTTTAGTTTTTAAAGTTCAGTTGTTTTGTTAAATTAAGTTATTAAATCAAGATAACACTTAATTTAAATATGTTATTTTGAATAAATGTATCAACTGTTGCGTTATATTACCTTTTGTAACACGTTTTTTTACAAATAATTTCTTACCTTGTACTTACATTTTGTTCAAAATTCATTAATCTCTTTTTACATTAATTTTTAACTGCAACATTATTTTACAACCGTTGAAGCTCTTCTATTCAAAATTTCAAATTAGTTAGTTCTCTGTCACTAGCCCATTTTTTAAATCCATTCTCGATAGCTGAGTTTTTGTTTGCATCGTATGATCCGTGCGCGTAGCGGGAACTTTGATTCTCATGGTGCCATTGCCTATTTATATTTTAAACATGTTCTTTGTCTGAAATGAAAATAAAGTTTTGATGAATTAGTTTTACGAGTACAGAAATATATCTCACTCCGATCGCTGAGGAAACAGAACCTGTTGTCACAGTGCTATTAGTTGAATGGATTGTTGAAGAGGTGAATTATATTTACATTGCCGTTTCTTTTAAATAAGAGAACAAGTTAAAAATGTATTTACGTCTTCAAAAACGTTATTTTTATAGCAGTTTAAGTAACAATTAAGCTTGTTATTTATTGTATAGTGTTTAGACAAGATTATTTTTTACGGCAAAGAAATGTTCAGTTACAAACTTCTCGGCGGTAAAAGTAGATATATTTCACGAGCATAAAACATGTCTTGCGAGTTTTGTTAATTTGCAAGGTAGTACATATACCTTTTTTTAAATTATGTATAAACATATTTTTTTAATATCGTACTCAATTAGACTTACAAATGTAACCACATATATTTTGAAAAAAAAAATCTTTAAAATAATATTGTATGCAACGACAACGTAAAATATGTACATAATTTTTAATCCACCATACTGTGGTCCTTATGCGATTGCTTTGGTTTGTACTCAGGCGAAAAAAAAAATGATAATTAGAAATTAGTTTTGCTAACGACAAACGCAATTCGGAAAGAAAAATAGCAAAGTCAACACAACCTTATCGTGATGTGACGTGCAAAGCATTATCTTGTAGTTTTTGTTACCTCTGTGAGCACTGTGATCTAGTGATGTAAGTTGGCAGGGTTCGAAGCTTACCAGTGTAATACTTTAGTATAATCAGAGCTTCGCGTGGTTGTGTGAATGATGTGGTTTGAGAGAGAAATGCGCACGTAACTTACATTGGGAATGCATAAATAAGTATATTTTCAATTTACCGTATTACTCTCACAATGGATGTATATTTCTTGCTACTGTGATAGTGCACGTTCACTGCGGTGGTATTTGAAATGTAACACAAGTCGTGTAAAAAAAGGCCCAACAGTACAATTTTATCTTTATTTAACTTCATTTTTAGATCCTTGCAGTATATTGAACACAAAACATTGTAGTTGTATTAATACAACAGTGTCAGTGTAATGTGTTAGGCCTATGTTAAATGTACAATTATTTTACATAGCCTAGTAACTAAGGGGAATATTTGGGCAAATTTGTTATCCAGAATGATTCTTAGTTTGATTATGTTAGATGCAAATATGTTCGTTTATGCCCTGCCCCCGTGCTGATTAAATTCAAATTAGAATTGTACTGTAGGCGTTATTTTTTCTATTGCAGTTTGAATATGTCTGGCGTCGATCTTCTTCCACTATCAGAAAACGAGTACGAGGAAGAGTGTCTTCCTGATCTTGTGACAGTGTATCAGCAAGAGGAAATACTTGAGAAGCTGTCTGGTCGTAGAGTTGTTACCATTTCCCACATACTCAAGCAACTCACAGCTCTGGCAGAACACGGAAGAAAATGTACAACGGGAAGATTCATCTTCGATTCAGAAGAGAGAAACGGCTTGTGCAGCTTTTTAAAATTCAAGTGCCTAATGTGCAAGGAAATACGAATTGTCATAGTACTGAGGAAGATGACAAAGTAGACGAGCTTAATGATGCATTTGCTTGGGGTGCTCTGTCTATTGGAATAGGTCATCAGCAATCTCAAGAAATGATGGCACTGACAGAGGTTCCTGGTATGAGCAAACAGAAATTGAATCGGCACGAACAACGTATTGAGTAGGTATTTAAATATGATCCTAACAGTATAATTTAGCATTCAGTATTCTGTTTACTGATTCCTGAATTAATGTTTGAATGTATATTTTTTTAAGGTCTGGCAGGACAAACTTGAAGAATACATGAAAATAAATGGCGCTATCGAACGTGAAATCGCAATAGCCAAAGGGAATGTCGATGACGATGGGGTGCTATTCATTTCTGTGTATCAAGATAGAGGCTGGAGTACGCGTTCTTACGGACATACGTACAATGCATCCTCGGGAGTTGTAAGTTTTCTTAATTTTTTTTCGGATCTAGAATGTTTTAAAAGATATTGCCAAAAATGTAATAATCATTAGGTAGCGGAAAATACTACATTCATTCTACAACAAACTGCAAAAAAGAGTTATTTTCCTCACCG
The DNA here is from genome assembly GCA_003012365.1 of Medauroidea extradentata. NCBI lineage: Eukaryota > Metazoa > Arthropoda > Insecta > Phasmatodea > Phasmatidae > Medauroidea > Medauroidea extradentata. Next base: position 71,194 of record PNEQ01071763.1, read on the forward strand.
TTATAATTTTATCTGTTTCTGAGCCAAAAGTAAACAAAAATGAACCAACTAATTACCATTAAACTATGTTCATACAGACATAGCAGCAATAAATCTCGCCTAAGTAATTGAAATCTAAATTTTCCGTCTATAATAATGCCGTTATTTTTAACTGCACACGTTACAGTTCTTCGAAGTATCATTTATTGCATGTATGAGATACAAAGAATAAAATAACACATTTCATGACAGAGTTCGTAAATACATGGAGGTAAAAAAGGGAGGAGCTGGCATGACGTCACAGCCTTTCAGCTAGGTCGCCATCTTGGGATTGGCAAAATATGTGTGTATTTGAATGGCACTGGCGACGAAGTTCGAAAATAACTGCAGTAAAATGTTTTTCCGTTACGTGTGAGTCCCAGTATAGTGTTAAGATACTGAAATATGTTTTCACCATCTAAATTAATTTTTAAAACACCTGTGCACATCATATAACAACGTTGTATTTGGTTTTGTTTTGCCAATTGTATCATGGCCGCCACCTGCTTCAAAAATCTGTGCAAAGTAGATACGCCTGCCCTGCTCCTCCCTTTGTTACCTCCATGCATAAATATTATAGTGATTATGTATTTTGGTATTTCTCCCTGCCCATATTTTTTAATTTCTGTTATAACTGTTGTGGGTTATGGATACGATTTACTGATCAAACTTGGTTAAATTTTAACGAAAGTTGTGTCTACAAAGCAGTGAATTATAAATAGTGTGCTTGCTGGTAAGACAAGAAGGCCTGGAGATTGCGTTGGAGACCCTTTGTAATGCATATAATACGAATAAATGTCTAAATATGTTCACAAAAATTATAATGACAATTTGTATATGTGTAACAGTGTTGTTTACCTCTGACCTGCGAAATAATATGTTTATAGCGTTTCTGCTTCAGATAGCAAAATACAATATTACTTTAAAATTGTTCCACATAGTTGTACTTTATATTCATTTCATTTAAAGAAATGCTATGCAAAAAAGTTACCTCATTCTACAATACCAATAAAAACTATACATGTAAAATACTTTCTACTAATTCTTCATCATAACGCAGTCCATTTCATCATATCCTCGCGCAACATCCTACACATGCTCTGCATCATGGTGCATAAGCAGTGAATAAAACTTGTTCTGTTGTTTATATTACTATATCGGGAATGGGATAACCGATGTAGCTCTCTGCACTAGAGCTATAAATATAAATTATAACGAATATTCTTACGTTTTTTAAAATTTCCAGTCATCCACATAGCATATTTAAATATTGCTTATTTTTATTCTAATTTTCCGCAATACGGATAATTCCTATTACTTTTTAATTCCACTAATTGAACGTAAATTTTCATGAAACACAGTGCCACTGTTTCTTTATTGATACACTGATAACTAAAAGTAAATAAATAAAATGCAGAATTTAAAAAGTAACAACGGATTTACGCGTCAAACAGGATACCACCGTTATGATTTACATAAGTTGTCAACAAACAATGCTTTGCTTTATTAAAGTTTGGATACGGTCCTAAGATGCATATGCTGTTGGAAATATTTTCAAAAAATAATGTTTCAGTGCAGTTTAATTACTATGGGCGGGTACCCGAGTATGTTAAAGTGCTATAAGGGTCCATTTCACAAACATAACACACAATTTATCCAGGATAATATATTAGTAAAGATAGCATATAAAAACAAATAAACGAGTCTGGCTTGAGTACAATAAAATATAAAACGGTCAGTAATTAGCAACAAATGAATGGGTGAGAAGATAATTAAAATGTAAATGAATATATTTTTTCATATTTATTATTAATTACCCCGGTATAATTCGTGAAACACTAACGTTTATTTCAAGGCAATATGGCTATCTGAACAGCTTACAGATTGGCGTATTACCATAAATGTAACACTCCACTGGACACCAATTTAGCTCAAGAAATTAAATTAATAATATAAACTCATAGGCTAATGTTATTTTTAATTAGAAGAGTTTCAAGCTGTAGCACAAGCGCTGTGTGAATTACATATGTTATGGGACGACACAAATCCCGCGTATCGTCGGACATAACTACTATGGAAAAAATCTATCGTTGTCGGCAATATAAATAATTATTAAAACGTATCTTATATAAATTATTCCTTGTGAAGATCCTATAAATATCATTGAAATTAATTTGTATAAGAGAATGTTTGTAAATTTACATATTTTAATTAATAAATAATATTATTTATTACATATTTTAGAGCACGATATTGTCAAGAATTAAAAACTTAAATAATATTTAACCAAACAATGGAATTTATAATGTGTTAGTACTCAAAAAGTGGAAGTAATTCATCTCTTGATCTTCGTAACGCGGCTGCCATCTGGCAACAGTGCGTGCCATAAGCCCTTTACTGCAATCTAAGGTTGGGACGCTCTATAGTCGAGAGACTTCGTTTGACCTGTATGTCTTGGACAATATTTTCACTGTGACATCGAATCCATAAAAATGACTTAGAGGGCATGGCGGACATTAACATTACTAGTCCTCTGCATTTTGTAAGACATAATACGATTATATATTATAACTTTCGTTGTCGTAGGCACTCCAGTCGTTTTGTCCGTCTCGTGGGTCAATGGCTGATATTTTTAAGAAATAATATTATTACAACAAGTTTAATGTGTTCCAATTAAATAATTCAAAAACTCAGAATTTGTTTACCGAATCGTAAAAGCTTACAAACCCGTACATTTCTCTGGATAGTTTGTGACCACGTCATAGTCGTGCTAAGCTGGCTATTCAGTAAGTGTGTAGCCTTTGTTGAAAGTAAATACATTTGCAACCACACACGCATCTACAACTGGAAGATTAACTTACTTTGGTTTTACATATTCTGACATTATTTTCATCATTGTAATTCGCAAAACACACACACACGGTGTCTACTGTGGTAGGAAATGGATATGGCGGGCGGCACTATAACCAAAACATGTAAGTTGATATCACACACACTAATAAGCCAATGAAATTGCATATTCATTGCTTAAAATTCTGTTTACAAAAATCCAGGTTTTTAAAGCCCAAACATTTCCGAATGGAATTGGACGATACAAAACTAAGACATAATTTTTACGGAACAAAAATAATTAATGAATGCGTACAAATATGTTACATAAATATGTTTTATAGGAACACATTTAATTAAATGAGGATGCTTTGGTTATTGTACATTTTTACTAACTTAACATAAACTCACACACGAATCACAGGTCGTTTGTTTATCTTGTAGTAAGGTTACGTAAAAATATTCAAGTATTTTCTCCTTTGTAAAATTGTATCATTTTACAGGCATGCATCATTGGAGCTGCAACAAATGGACTGTTGTACATTGGAGAGAGAAACAAGTACTGTTACATGTGCAACATCAACAAAAAAAAATATCATAAAACGAGGAAACACAAATGTTACATGAACCACAAGGGTACTTCCACGTCAATGGAACAAGAAATTCTTGTTCAGGGCTTCCAAGAAAGTGAGTCTATGCGTGGGTTGAGGAACAAATTCATCATTGGTGATGATGACTCTAGTGCATTTACTAAGATCCAGCGGTTTGTGTCATATAGCAGATATGTTGTGAAATTAGAATGTGCAAACCATATGGTACGTAACTACACAGCACAGTTGCATAGAATCATTAATGACACTTCTCACAACATCACTTTCAGAAAGGAATTATCACAATTAATTCCACGCCTCAGCAATGGAGCCCGAGCTGCCGTCAAAGAAGCTGGTGGAAACGGATATGATAGTGAAGTCCTCCATCGTGATCAAATTAAGGGACCTTTTCCATGTATTCGGGGACCACACGAACTGCGGTAATACATTCTGCAACCGTAAAGACGACATTAACAAGGTATCACTAATATCTTCAATGTCAGTATGGCCTGCAATAATGAAGGCTGTTGAACCACTGGTTTCAAAAGCCGACAAGTTAGTTGGGAATCATACAACGAATCAGGCAGAAAGATTCATGAGTCTTGTCTCAAAGTTTTCGGGGGACGGACGGACAGATGTTGGCAAGAGTGGGTGGTACAAAAGATGTTGCCTTGCAGCTGGTTTGTCTCATATCAAGGGACCTATATGGTACTTGCCCCCAGCAAAACGTATGTTTGGTCACAGCCCTGGTAATGTAACAAAAAAGGTTCTCCATGCAACAAAGAAGGCTGTCGAACAGACACGAAAAAGACCTGCAGCTAGACATTTGGAAGATTTTCGAAGCGGAGACGTGTCGATACTGGACCAGATATGGATTACGGTCCTGAAGCTGCCCGCCCAGATATCTCCTCTGATGAACTAGAAACTAAAAAGAAAGAAATAATTAAGAAGTTAGAAAAAGAAGTAGCCACAGAATAACTCTGCACTGCACTAGAGAGAAAAACTGTTGGTCAACACTTCAATAATTCATGGAAGGAAGCAAAGCTGAATCGGTTAACTGCTTCTTCATTTGCAAAGATTTGCAGAATGAAGCTAGGACACGACATCTTGCCATTGTACTGTGGTATCAATAATAAACCCAAAGGACTTAAACACGGAAGCTATCAGATACGGAAGAGTGAACGAGTCTAAGGCAATTGACATCTTCCAGGAAAAGTGTGATAAGAAAGTCAACTTTGTGGACTCTTTATACGTCCTGAGTATCCATTTTTGGGAGCCAACCCTGACGGGTTAGTAGATGACGAACCTCTAGTAGAGGTAAAATGCCTAGCATCCTTTAATATTGCTTTAGGTAGTAAAACCGCTACTTCAATGAGAGAAGTATGTAAAATGAAAAAATTGTCACGTCGAACAACGACGGAAGCCTACAGCTAAACACATCACATGCATTTTTCTACCAGATCCAGGGACAGTTGAACTTAACGCGACGTAATAAATGCATCATGATATTGTTCTGCAATTTTGGCATAGAATTCATTACTGTGGAACGAGGTGAGAGCTATTGGTTAACACAGAATGTCCCTAAGTTGAGCAGATTTTTTTATGAATGTGCGTTACCAGAATTCGCAGACTCGCGACATGTGCGAGGTCTGCGTTGTAGGGACCCATTCTACATAAAACATTCTGAGACAGAACAGAACACTGGAAAATCAGACAAAAGCAAAATAATTTGAAAATACATTGTAATAATTCCATAATTGGTGCTCTATTGAATGGTTCATGTTATTTACGGCTGGTTTATCAACGTCAGATTTTCTTGTGACTGTAATCTGATTAAATTTTAAGTATTGGTTAGCCACATTTTGTTATTTTCAGCCGGTGACAAGATTGTATTACAAAACATATTTAACCTACAAAATCAATCGGTAAAAATTAATCTTATGATTTTGTAATCAAGAATTTAAACTGACATTGTGAAACCAGCCCTTTATGTGTACTGTAATCAACTGCATGTAATGATTGTTTTGTTATTTGTATTTCATTATGTAATATAAGAAGACGTTGTATTTCTCATTCTTCAGGAAGTTCATATACATTTAATTTTTATTGACTGTAAACTTTTTAGCCTTTTTTTGTGTTTTTATTGTAAATTACATACTGTATATGTAACTACAAAATGGTTGATGTGAATAGCATTTAACGTTAAGCACCCATTGTGATAATAAAAGGGTACATTTGGAATATTTTATTACCAAATGGAACAGGAGGCACGATGTCTAAAAAATTGTTATTGTTGCGAGCCGCGACTGTCTGGCTGGGCGGTGTAGTACGATACTGTGGTGGCGGAGCTAGGACACCCCCTTCCCACTCACTCCTCGGCGCCGTGGCTGTCGGGCAGGGCGGCGAAATACGATACAGTGGCGGCAGCGCTAAAAGGCCTCCTCGGGTGCCGCATGGATTGTATTACTCCATGATAACCACCTGCAC
>PNEQ01071764.1:0-26247 GCA_003012365.1 Medauroidea extradentata
CTGTCTATCTCTCTCTGTCTACCTCTCTCTGTCTACCTCTCTCTGTCTACCTCTCTCTGTCTACCTCTCTCTGTCTACCTCTCTCTGTCTACCTCTCTCTGTCTACCTCTCTCTGTCTATCTCTCTCTGTCTCTCTCTCTCTGTCTCTCTCTCTCTGTCTCTCTCTCTCTGTCTCTCTCTCTCTCTCTCTCTCTCTCTCTCTCTCTCTCTCTCTCTCTCTCTCTCTCTCTCTCTCTCTCTCTCCCTCTGTCTCACTCTCCCTCTGTCTCACTCTCCCTCTGTCTCACTCTCCCTCTGTCTCACTCTCCCTCTGTCTCACTCTCCCTCTGTCACACTCTCCCTCTGTCTCACTCTCCCTCTGTCTCACTCTCCCTCACTGTCTCACTCTCTCTCTCTCTCACTGTCTCAACTCTCTCTCACTGTCTCACTCTGTCTCTCTGTCTCACTCTGTCTCTCTGTCTCACTCTGTCTCTCTGTCTCACTCTGTGTCTCTGTCTCACTCTGTCTCTCTGTCTCACTCTGTGTCTCTGTCTCACTCTGTCTCTCTGTCTCACACTGTCTCTCTGTCTCACTCTGTCTCTGTCTCACTCTGTCTCACTTTGTCTCTCTCTGTCTCTCACTCTGTCTCTCTCTCTCTGTCTCTCTCTGTCTCTATCTATCTCTATCTGTCTCTCTCTCTGTCTCTTTCTGTATCTCTCTGTCTCTTTCTGTCTCTTTGTCTCTCTCTGTCTCTTTGTCTCCCTCTGTCTCCCTCTGTCTCCCTCCCGCTCCCTCTGTCTCCCTCTATCACCCTCCCGCTCCCTCTGTCTCCCTCTGTCTCCATCTGTCTCTCTCTGTCTCTCTCTGTCTCTCTCTGTCTCTCTCTGTCTCTCTCTGTCTCTCTCTGTCTCTCTCTGTCTCTCTCTGTCTCTCTCTGTCTCTCTCTGTCTCTCTCTGTCTCTCTCTGCCTCCCTCTCTGTCTCTCTTTCTGTCTCTCTGTCTCTTTCTGTCTCTCACTCTCCTGATTGTTTTCATAGAACTTAATTAAATTCAAATTTTAGCTTTCCTTTTAATTTTAACTATACCGTGTACCTTAAAAACACTACCAACTTAACAATGATTTATTACCAAGGCCTCTACAGGTGGAATACTCAAGTTCTCTGGCGTCGGTCCTCCACAGACAGGACTTTTACAATATTCATTGGTTCGGTTTCTGAAAAATCTTTTTTTTTTTTGTTCAGTTGGCACTGTTCGGCTACATCCGTGTATTCACGAAAAAGTGCAAGCTGCCAATACAGTTAGAAGAACTAACGTAATGCATCACATTTAATAATGAGAGTAACAGAAAACAATGCAAGAAAACAGATTCAAATTGGTGTCGCCTTGACAGCAAAGTTGCTGGATTTAAATATTTTACTACTACAGCCAGCGACTGAAAACAATGCAACAAAACATGGAAATGCCGTACTTTGACAGGAATAGTAATAGTATAAGTTTTCAGTTTGCTCAGAAAAATGCATTTCCTGTACGTCATTATTTAGCAACAAAATATATGTAGCCTATACACTTGCAACGTCTGTAACATCTGAATTGTGCTAAGACAGACAGATTAGAGCCTAAATATGTGGACCATTATATGAAAATAAGTTAATTTTTTATGATTGGTTTTATCGACCAAATACTCAGGAACTATTAACATAATAATGCATTTTTAATGTTCTTGTAAATTAGTGACTTGTAATCATTTGTGTAAATTTATGATAGAAAAACAAAAGTTTTCTCTTAGCTTTTTAAAACTAAAACATAAAAAGCACCACAAGAAGTTACAATATTTTCTCTTGTTAATAACCTTGACTGTGGTGTGAGTGAACTTAAATTTAACTATTGTAAAGATAAATAACACTTGTCTGCAGTTAGTAGATATTAAATTAGCAATAATGTTAGTAACGTATATTTGGCTTCACACAGCTGTTTTTTTTTTCTTGGTTTGCGTGTTTTACGAAGATACCTTTGAACTGTAACCTAGTGGCCACGTGAATAAGAAAACAGTTTTTCTTTTAACTCATGAAATCTATGAATAAAGTAATATTTGCCGTCGCTGCAAAAATTTATCTCGTTTCGGAGTCTTCCTTGAAAAAGAAACTAATATTACTATCATGCCGACAAGGACTGCTACCAGGTAGGTAATATTTTTGCTGTTATCCGAGTGCTAGTACCTGATTTCACTTGTTTTCTCCCTTGTGTTCTTCCTCAAATAATGAGTATAAAATTACACTATGTTCGCATGCGAGTACCTTATCAGTCTCATTCGCACGCCACAACGAATGAAACATTCACTTCTAAGTGAACGTTCGTTATAATTTTCGAATTGCTATAAAATTAATATTAATTTAAAATCAGATCTCAGCGAATGATTCATTCGAACTATCATCCCAAAATCGATTAATTGATTCTGCCACAACAATTCGAATAAACTAATACTAAATTAGATTTTTCCCTTCACTAGAAGTGCATGGTTGTACACGTATTACAGGCAAATCAAATACTTCAAGTGACTTTGTAACATCAAATATATGATCTTGAAGTAAATAATGTTGGACTAGGATTGTCTGATCATCTTGCTTAAATTATAAATATTTCACATTTAGTAATACAACGCAAGCAAAAAATTCATAATCATGTATGTTTCAGAACATTTAAAGAATCTCTGATAAACTGGTTCATCCAGACATTGTCCAATAATGTATGGGGTGTGGTGTATAAAAGTGTTAATGTAGATATGACGTTTAATAATTTTTAGATATTTTCTTAAAATATTTAAAAAATTGTTTTCCATTAAAACTTGGGAACGTGTTTGAATCTGAAAAAAAAAAAAAAAAAAAAAAGTGTCATGGATATTATCAGGCACAAAGACTTCAAGTAAACGACTTAAAGAACTATACACTATTGTAAAGTACGACAAAACAAATAGTGAAGATTTCATAAAGTACTACAAAAATTATATATCAATTTACAATTATGCCAAGTGCTGAAGAGAGGTAAGAAATTATATGTCAAATAACTATTGGACAGTAATGATGATAAAGCTAAGGTGCTATGGAAAATGGTTGATGATTAAACTTAATCGAAAATAAATTCCCAAGGCATATCCAAATTAAACATCTAAGAACTTGCTAATCATTAAAAACAATTTTCTAAATATTAATGCGGATATACAAAACTGTAACGATAATCATATACAAATTTCTCCTATATCTATAAATAATATCATGAGGAAATAACATTGATTTTAATACGATTCCAGTCAGTGAATACGAGGTGGAAAGGACATGTCTCTTAATAATAATAATAAAACAATAGATTTTTATAATTAGTCGTCTTATTTGATCAAGAAGTGTGCGAAACAAATTTATAATCCAATAACATGTATTATTAATGCATCAATTACTCAAGTTACATTTCGTGACAGAATAAAGATTGCAAAAACTGTACCTGTACATAACAAAGCGAGGTAACAGCAGCTGACAACTACAGACTAAGTTTACCCCCTATATTTTCAAAAATCCAAGAAAAAATTATATAGGCTATAATAGATTAATTAAATTCTTAAATAAACGTAACAGCAGTTTATGCCCAGAGCAATTTGGTTATCAAAGAGGAAAGTTAACAACAATGACTATGTATCAGCTAATTAAAACAATTTAACATAGACAGTGGATTGCATGAATATGGAGTTCTTTTTTTGTGATTCATCCAAGGCATTTGACCTTGTAAACCATCAGATATTGGTGAATAATTCGAAACACTATGGTATAGAATGAAAATAATTAAAACTATTTGGCTCTTATTTACAGTCACGTAAACAAAAATTATTACTAAAAAAAAACAAGGAAACCTATTCTGACTGGGGCTATATTAAAAATGGGATACCCCAGGGGAGTATATTGGGTAAATTACTATTTTCGATTAATGTCGATTTACCGGCTCAAATATCTAATGGAATTATGGTAGGCCTATAATTTGCTGAATATACCAACTTGATTTTAACTTCTGCCAACTATACCGGAACTCAAGGACAGAACAAAAAGGCAGCTGACGTAATATAAATGAAACGTAATTCATATATTTTGGAAATAAGGAAAGTAATGAACTTTTTCTAACTTAATTTCAAGATCAGATAGTAAATGAAGCTGAATCTATTAAAACTTTTGGGACTCGTAGTTGATACAAGTCTCAAATGGAAAGAACATAATACATTAATTTCTAATAAATTAAGTAATGCATGTTATACGCTTAGAATATTATCGAATGTCTTACGTACGGCATATTTTGCACTCTTCCATTCTGTAATGATTTATGGTACTGAAATGTGGGATAACAGTAGCCATAGTACTAAAAATTTTAAACGTCAAAAGAATTATATACGTTTAATTTGTAATGTAAAACCAAATACTTCACGTAAATTGTATTTAATAATTTAAAAATATTCACTTTTTTTTTCAGAATATATATTCCGCCTGTTACTCACTACAAGAAATAACGTAGAAAATATTAAAGAAATAAATTATAACCCATATGAAACTAGAAACTGTCAAAAACTCACTCAAGTTACAGCTTTATATTCTAAAGGAATTTAATACAAATGTATAACATTTCATAATAGGTACCAAATAGTTTATAATTAATTAAAAATAATACGTAATTTAAAAAGGCACTAGGGAAATATGTAGACAAAAGGAATATATATTTAGCCACTGAAATGCAAAAGTTTTAGTGTGAAATAATACTACTCAAGTTGTGTGAAATAAATGTCTCAACTAATTATGACCATGGATTGATTGATTCTGTATAACTGTAGTAAGTTACTGTTTAAATGAACACAAAAGTAATAAATTGTATGTGTTTTATTAATTATTTATTATTTACATTGTTATTGTTTGACAAATTGTAATTAATTGTACTAGAATCTACTGGCAGATTATAAACAAACAAAAAAGAGAAAGTGCTTTACAGTTATGAAATGCTTCGAATCACAGACACTAAATAAATATGCAAGACTCCTTGCAACCAACAATCCTATACTTGGGTAATTCAGTTTTGTTAACTACTGTAACAAAAGTACATGTATCACCATTACTAGGGACCACTATTTTCTGTTAATATATTTCTGCGCCAGTTTGTTTCAGGGCCTCATGTGCACATCTGCAGCTCTGGTTCGCGGTCAGTGATTGGCAGTTTTTAACTGTTACATGCATTAGCTAATGTTTTGCTGCATACCACAGACGCGCGGCATCACAGTAACCTTATGCTGATTTATACAGTTAAATGAGAAACGTATTTTCACGAAGACACGCTGCCAATAATAATCAAGACTTGGTTTCAGTCACCATATTGAATTTTATTATTTTTTGATTTTTTGGAATTCTATGAAGAAAAATTTTAAATATGCGATTAAACCTCAAATTCTATTTACATTTCGCTACAGTACAGACCTTGCTATTTAGCTGTTAACATATAATTACGCCGCAATGTGTGTGACAAATTTTTTTACATTCATAATTCGCCCGACAAGTTACGACCTAACTATACATTACTAGCTCTATTTCAATGCTTGTATCGTAGCTCAAGGTAAATAGAATTTGCGGTATAGTCGCCGATTTAACATTATTCCTCTCGGAATTCCAAAAAAAGCAAAAAAATAATAAAATTCAATATGGCGACTGGAACCGAGCCTTAAGCAAAACTGTACGTGTACACGTAAGACACTGGAACAAACTGGTTCAGAAATCTTTTCGCGAAAATCATGGGTCCCTAACAATTACCAATAGCATATTGAACAAACAGTATGGACTAAAATACAAGGTTGTGGACTGTGGAGTTTGAGCAATTTGATATTTTGGGTTGAGTTGGGGCTTCCTATATCGTCACAACTTATATTTGAACTCTGTCTTGACTAACATACCTCGTATTGGGGTCACCACACAGATGAATAATTTTAGCAAGTGTTTCTTGATTGACTACTATGTATTTGTTTTATATGGAAAACTAGCCGAAAGTATCTCGAACCTACATAATTAATGGTTTTGCATAGTTAACATTTCATTCATATTAATTAATAAGGTGTTGAAAAATACATTCGTAGATTACCAATACCAGTAAACTTAAAATGATAATTAAAAAATATATAAAACATAATAACAATAAAACCAGCTGTTTTAGTTCCGCACTATTACACTAATGGCCGATTTTATCAACGCGTCCTAAAATTTTGAGTATAACTTAATGTGAGGTAAGGCTTGCGTAGCATTGTACATCGTTTCACCAACACTTAAGCACAGCTTAATTATTTTAAGCCTTGCCTAAAGTTAGGTGCCCGAAATCGGAGGTCTAAATTCTTAAGCAGTCTAATAACATATGTAAACAAAGAAAATGGATACCGTGGAAGAATTGGAAGCATGTAGGTGAATTACGTTTTCGAGATTGCAAATATTGCTGACTGTGTGGAACGTCTGCCACGACCAGGAATATTTCAGCTGGTGCCTGATTTGTTGGAAGAATTTGGTGAAACAGACTACTACTTGAGATTTAGAATGATAATGAAAATTGCCCGTATGTGTAAATTAAAAATCAAATATGTACCACACTCCTTTTTTCTAGCAATTCAAAAATATTCACAAAAAAAATACCTTCGTTTCATTCAAGCAGACACCGTTGCACTGGTGTTACTACACCAGAAAAAAATGTGTTTCATTCAACAGGACATGAGTCATGTTGTGATCACACTGAGTTTCATTCAAGCTCCAGTGTAATTTTTGCAGAAAAATATTTCTTCTGGTCTGTAGGAGGGGCAGCTGGTGTAGTGTAGTAAACGAGCGCGCTAAGATTAAATTAGTTACGTTTCGTTTATGGATATATGGTTAATATAATAAAGTGTGTGTGAGATGAAGGTTTTCACAATTCTTGTAGATGATAGTTGAATAGTAGTAATAGTGAACGACAAAAAGTAATGTATGATAGACTATGTTAGGGGTGAATTTTTATATGGGTAGTGATTATCATATGGTAGTAATATAACCTCAACACTTCACATTTAGTACATAAGGTAAGCCTTCTTTTATTAAAATGTATCTTGTTACAGCACACAGAAATAATTTTTGAAACGGACACTAATTCTGGGCTTCTTGTGTGATATAGATGATCTGTAAAACAGAATTCTGGCCACAACTAAATGGCATCTTTCTAAAATGTAAATACTCTCGCACATAAATACGTCAGTTTTAAAAGGTATTCCTATGTGCTATTATAAGACTCAATGTAAAAAAAAAACCTTAACTTACATACGAAATATGATGTGTTGAGGTTATGTTACTACCATGAGATAATAACCACACACATTTCTAATTCACCCATTTTGGTTGTTTACTAGTGCCTTTACACTTTTATTTTCACGAACTTATTTATTGGTCAGACTTATGATAAATCTTTATGCACGGTGAATGCATGTGACACAAAATTCCCTTAAAAATATCTAATTCAACGTTGCTGGTATATCTACTACAGCATACATCGCGACAGATCTTTGGTGCAGCCACAAAGCAAGGAAGATAAATAGACTAAGCTCAATGTTATTTTCCAAACCCCTAATTTTGGCCTTTTAGGTAGGTTTTCTTGCCAACCTAACAACGTCACATTATTAGGTTTTCAAATTTTTGAATCAAACTCTTATTGTTGCTGATTATAGTGAATACTGTTTTAATTCGACGTGGTTTAACGAGTTTCAAAAAGTTCATATATTAGAAATGTACAACAAAATTAGCAACTAAATACAATTAATGGTGCATAATATGTAGGTTGACTAACATGTACTTTATGTGTATATTTTTTAGTAGTTTTTGGAAAATTTTACGTGAAAATCCTTTTAAAATTATCACTACACAAGAAAATAATTAATGATTAATTATATCGATTGTTCAAATGCATGTAGATCCCTAATTAGTAATTAATTAAACATAATCTCACTCGTGATTATACACGAAAATTAAATATACGACAGTTACAAACACGGATTACTATCTGAAAACCACAAGGAAGTGTACAGGATGGACTGATATTATAATTTTTTATGGTTCAATAATGACATTTTAAACAAATCTCACAACTTATAATTTTGCACATCGCATTTCACTTTCACGTGGCGTCCATACCTACGAAGATTTTTGGCTGTTAACGGAAAATACAAAACTAAATCGGTTGGTCTAGTGCAGCCAATGTAATGTGTATAGTACAACTTGAGACTAAAATATCTGTTTTGCGCAAGTTATTCGATGTGTGTGTTTAAAAATAACTTTTACATTTAGGAACATATATTTTTATAATAATTATGTCTAAAATATGTTGTTATGACATTATAGACAGCAAGTGTTTATTTTTAAATGTCGAAGTCGATCTTTCCTGTATTTAGAAGGTCCTGACATTCCCTTTAAAGCTCCTCCCCCCCCCCCTTTTTCAGTGCAGCTACGCCAAGTTTGAATGAAACGAAGTTAATAATAAATCTAAACTAAATTATATATTTTTATCTTAATTTTAATAAAGAATTCTGATTCGCTGTTAACATCATGTGACAACCACGGTGAAGTACCAACTTAATTATTTTTTCCACATTAATCTTTAAGCGACGCCTAACTAAGTATGGCCTAACTATCTATGGGCTAACTAAGTATGGACTAATTAAGTTGTTTTCATGGTGAAACACACAATCTTTACTTAATATTATGCCTGAATTAGTTGAAACCTAGTTTGGGACATGTTTGTGAAACCGGCCATAATTAACACAAATAGTGTAGAACTTGAATTGCATACCTTACGTTAGAAACTTAAAGTTTTGGATTTTTTTTCTCCCTTGGAGGAAAGAAGATTATATATCAACAGTATGTATTACTAGTTAGAGTAATAGTTCTGCACTTGGGCTGCAGTTTTAGAAAGATGCCCTCTGTATTTCCCTTGTAAAAGTAAACAAAAATAATACGAGTCCCGAACCTCCTACGAAATCACGACACTAGCCACCAACAAAATATGTCGGTACGTTACTGCAGACATTTTCTCCACAAAGACCTCTTCTAGAACCAACTTTACATCTACTCAACTAACCAAACATCCGTTCAGGTAGCCGCACTGCAGGATAGCTACCACAACGAACATTTATTACACCTTACTGAGGCCGCAGGAATCTACGAAACTTTACTTACAAAATCGTAAACCGAGAGGATTTCACTATTTTTTCCTGCGACAGAATACTATTATCAAAACAATTAGTAAGACTATAGCTACGATCTATGTTTCGTAGTTTAAAAATCGATCTAACAAGTAAGGTTCATCGTAACTTAGAGGAAATAGATAAATAATTTCTAAAATCTTCCAAAACATTTACTCTCTTACGCCTGGGAACGAAATAATATTGCAGCTCTATGCAGGATCTGTTTTGCTGCTCTGATAATAAAAATCATTACTAGGCCTACATCAGTTATTTACTTTCTGTTCAAATAAAACTAAATTTAAAAGGTCAAAAATTTCAGATGTTACCAATCATGTAATGAAATAAAAGAACTACGATCTTAAACGTGTTTTAATATGTATAAAATTAATTAATATAACAGTGAATTAACAAACTATATATTTAGTATTTGTAAAATTATATAGACTGAACAGGGACACAAACAGCAAAACTAGAGTTATTTCTAGTAAAATATTATGTTGACTTCGAAATGTATTGCGGTCTTTAGATGACAAGTGATTTGGAAAATGCAACTGTGGGTTTAAACTTAATTTTAACATTAACATAGTAAATAAGAGACAAGAAGTGATGGTCGAGGTTAGGCTCCAGCTTGTACGTTTCTTGAAGGATTCCAAACATCTTCAACGATCTATCCTGAAAGCAGCAAAATCCCGATTTAAAATTTTTAAATGAACCAGGGTGGGAGAAACCGGTCCCTGTTCGGTTTTAACGAAGACTCTTTTTAAAAAATTGACAAAATTCTGTCTACAAATCAGTTTTGGCTTTAGAAAAAGTTTAACAAATTATGCATTGCTTAAATTGATAAACTTTATTCAATATTCAATATATATAACAACAAAACTATTGCTGCCCCTTTAGATATTTTCAAAGCATTCTATACAGTGTCACATTCATTACTTTTGGAAAATTTTGAGAAATAAGAATGTTTTAAGGGGTTTGGCAAACAGGCGGCTTAAAAGTTATGTATAAAATAAATCACAAAGTGTTAAAGTAGACAATAAGCTTGGAAACTCGATGAAGGTAAATACAGGAGGTGCTCAAGGAAGTACGTATTGTTAGTTGAATTTTCCTTTTGTTTTATATAAATGATTAGTGTAACACATATATAAATGGCCAGCTAATATTATGCATATGATTCATATGCAAAATATTAGCTGGCCATTTATGATACTGCGATTCTTTTTTTTTTCTTCTGATTCATGGACATCAGTTGTTTATACAGCCAATGTAAAGTTAACAAAAGTGAAATTTATGATAAATGACCATTTGTTCTCTCTAAATGTATAACCAAAACTAAGTGGATAACATTTTCTGCAAACGGCCAACCATAGATCAAATAAAACTAAAAATTCACAACTGTAATAAATTGGATTAGAAATTCAAATGTAATATCATAGAACGAGAACAAGAAACGAATTTTGTAAGGGTTATGTTGTATTGTAATTTAAAATGGGACAGGCGTGTATTGTATGTAACAAAAAAAATTCGGAAATTACTATATAAATTTCTTGAACTGATATGTACTATCAGTTGAAGGTATAAGAATGGTATAAAATGGATATTGTTTAATCAGTTCTGCAGTACGGCGTTTTAGCATGGGCTGCACGAGAAAAATGATAACCAAGCCGTTAATTTTAGATACAAAAATGATTAATATACGGTCTGTTTAATAAGACTTAATATCCAGCAAAGGAACTGTTTACAATTTGGTGGTGTTCAGTATTAAAATACCTTACATTATAACTGCGTTAATCAGTTTATTTAATAAAAACATTCCAGTACAATTTACACTCATATGTATTGTACACGACATAAAAAAATAAAAATTTGCAAGAACCCTTGGTTAACAAAACTACCTAAAATACCAACATTTCTCCTTTTAAAAATGTTAACAATTCGTCCTGAATATATAAAAAAATAAAACATCAAAACCAGAGTAAAAGATGCATCGATCGATGGTTAAATTACCTAACCGGGCCGAGACTGTGTGATGTCTGTATTCAATGGACTGTGACTTCCAGAGCGAGCCGGGTGAGCTGGTGAATGGTGTATTGTCCGCACCGGAACTCAAACTGCTCGTGACAATGTATGTTATGAGGGATGAGCGGTGATGCGCCTGCAACCACTCTCGTGTAATTTAGAGAGTGTGGAAAGCATGCTTATGGGGAGGTAGCTGGATGGTAACGATTGTGGTTTTACTGGTTTATGAAATTTTACCACCCTGGCATGTTTCCATGCAGATGGGTAGTGATTTTGGGTCAGTAGAGTGTGAAGTATGTGGCGAAAATGGTAATGCATTCATGTGGTAAGTATTAATGAGGATGGGTTGAACGCCATCGTCTCCTGGAGTAGTTTAGTGACGAATGTCTAATGGCTGCTGTCAGCTTGGCGGCGGTTATCTCGTTTGTATCTTCAGTGGCGTCCTGCCCTATTATGCCCTATATCGTGGCCAACGTAGAGGTGTCGTTGGCGAAATCGCCATTTACACGGTTCGGCAGGAAAGTTGCCTCGAGCGCGTCTTCAAGTAAGTCTCTCTTGTCAGCCGGCAGATAGACAAACCCCGTCACAGTTGTGAGAGGCGCGATAGTGCGTCATTTTCAACAGTGAGTCGTCAGCTATGGCTAGGGAGGATACCTTGTGTCCCACTCTTGGGTATCCTTATGAGTTCATCCACAATTACCTGGGCCTCTTGGTACTGTGTGTGGCTATGTTCGTACGTGCTGCCACTTGCGACAGTCTGTTTCTCGTGTTGTAATGGCTGTGCGTATGTATGTTGGAAATATGTGCCAGTGGCATCATGGTTGTGTTTTGGTAGTGCATTGTGTGCCGAGTTCAGTATGGTACGCTCTATGATACTAGCCATGTTGTTTATGCGATTGTTATTGCTGGCGTTTATTTTGTGTTGTAAATGTCAGTATCTTTGTGGTTACATTTCGGTGCGAGTGGTGCGAGGTGGAGGTGTGATAGTGGGCGTATTTCCGTGAACTGTGGTATGTGATGAGGTGAGTGCTGTGTCTGTGTACATGATGTAGTAGAAAATATTCCCTACATTGAGAACAATGCCCGACACATCCTGCTACTCTTGTGAATGATCGGGTAAAAATAGTTAATGTGGTGCGTGCGTCTATGCTGTAAGCATTTAAGCGTTAACAATACAGTGTTGGTTAATACTGCCAGTCCGTGTGCTTGGCGTTCAAGTCGCCTTCGTATATCACACTGAGTGACGATTGCAAGAGCAAATCTACGTCTTGCGTGTTCGGTGGAGTTTGTAGTGGCATGTATACAGATAAGAAGGTGATTGGCTGAGCGTTAATGACAGTTACTGCTGGTATGGCTTCTGTGGAATGTAGTGCAGGTAGTGGACGTGTGTGGTGCTTTGTGTTATGTATGAGTATGGTTACACCTCCACCTTGTGAATCTGTCCTGTGTGTATTGTGTAGTTGGTTATGTAAAAAGTTCCATGTAGCATTTAGGAGAGTTTCTGTAATCACTGATATAGTGGTCTGTGTTGTGTGTAGGTAGGCTGCAAATTCGTGGTTTGTTTTGTAGACCCCTTGCATTTCAAATTATTAATATTTCAGGGGCGTTATGTTTGTGTGTTTGTAAAGTCATTGTTTGTTTGGAGTGCTTATTTATGGCAACAGAGTATCTGCATTTTCATTGTGTGCAGTAAGAATGTATATGTTGCCTGTTTATGAACTAGTGTTTCATTTGTGTGGCTGAGTGTTGTGATAAGTGTTGTGGTAGCGTCTTAGATCTGTCGTGTTGGGCTCTTTCTATGTTCTGTGCTAGATGCTGTGGTAGTGGGTATCCTGTGTGTGGCTATTCTTTTTGTGGCTGATTTATGGCTGATGTTTTTGGGATTGTGTTTGTTGTGCTGTGATCCATAGTGCTGTTATAGCATGTGCTGATATGTATTTTACTTGTGATAGGGACCTGTTTTGTGGATGCTGTTATGTCATCTGAGCATACTATTTCTGTGTATTTGCAATAACTTTTTTTATAATTGTGGTGGCGTCGACCTGTGCGGATATTATCTGGCTGTTTATGTTCCGCTTAATTTGTGCGGTTTAGTGTTGTGTTTGGTTTGTGCTTGTTTGTGTTTCAGTATTGCTAGGTGTTTGTTGTTCAGTGCTGTTTTGTGAGTTTTCTTATCTGTCTTGTGTTTTTGTCTGTTTCTTTGTAGTGGACTGTGTGTTTTGTTTTGTTTGTAGTTTGTGTGTTTCGTGTTTGTGTCTGTGTTGTTGGCCCCCGGGCCATCGCAGCTTGACGAGGCACTGGGGTGAAGCAGCAGTGTGCAGTTCCTCACACAAAGTACACTTAGGCTTCTTGGCTTGGTATTCCTTGCTGCTATGATTGCCGGCAGACTTAAGCTGCGCTGGTCACACTTGCAGTTTGTTCATGTACCCCATTCACTGACATCTGTAGTAGTCCATTAGACAAGTAGGTGTTGAGTAGTGGACCCACTGGAGCTTGCGGAACCCCAATATAGATGGGACAGCCTCTAGTGCATGCCTTGTGGCCAGCTCTTCGCCCTCGCTCGACACATCTACCTTACAGAGTTGCATGGGTACATTGGTGTGAGTGCGACATTTGGTTCACAACGAGCATCTTGGCGCCTTTCTACCGCACTATCTCTTCTTGTATTGCGGCCGGCTCCTCTTCTTTGGGCAGGCCTCGGAAGACGAAGCTGAGCGGGCGGGATCCCAAGTGGTTGAAGGGCATACTGTAGATATTGTGCGCAATCAACACCTGGGAAACTGTGCGGAACACCTCGTGACTATCCGCTGCAGAACTCTGCCTTACCAACTACTCACTACCAACAGCCCCCTCCCCTTACAATCATTTGGTGTCCACTTTAACAACCGTACAACATGTCGCTTCCTCCCCTTGCCCATGCGCACCTTGGACTCTCCTAAATACTGTTAAAAACAATTCCCGTGAAATTACGGAAAGATATAGGCAAAAAATTATCCAGAAATCTTCGTAAAGTAACGGACACTCAGTTTTCTTGATAACTGAACCCTCCGTAAAATTAAGGACAATCCGCTTTCCACAAAAAATTAAATATATTTACGCAACTAGCACTCAATTTTCCAGAAATACATCATATTCTTATTTTCTATGTTTTCTCGAAATTCTGACACACTATTTAGTAGCCTGAAAAATGTTTCTAATGTGCTGGGATTCGAACCCACGACCTTATAATTGCCAGGTAGAAGCTGTAACCACTGTACCACACTGACAATTTTTGAGTAAGTGAGTTCCATGCAGTGGTAAGACATCAACTTTATAAGAGACAACTTTTGTATTTGACATCCTGATTTCAGAGAACTGCATTAGTCACATTATAAGAAAAATATTTTATTACATAGAAATAAATTACTTGTAAAGGTACATGCCCGCTAGCGCGAAACACAGATAACAGGTGCGAGTTTTTTCAGCTGTGATGAAGCGAGGAGAATATATGATGTGTGCGGTCATTGAGTGGGGTAGGCTAGAAGGGTATGTCATAAGGAAAGGGAAGGGAAGGGGCAGGAAAGGCTACAGGGGTATGCTTTAAGACCGGACAGGACAGTGGTATATCATAAGGAGAGGAGGCCATGACAGGTAGGGGGTATGCTATAAGGGTAGAGATAGGCTAGTACAAGCATAGGGTGCAGGAGAAAGGGCAGACATCCACTTCCCCTTCATGGTGTTTAGGCATAACTTGTACAAAAAAGAGTCCATTTATCTCACTTCCCCTCCCCCTCACTTCCCCACTCCTAGGCAGGAGCTTACGGCTTCAGCCAATCACAGGCCTCATGGCACTTAGGTGCTTTTCGTACCGAAAGACCCCAACAACCAATCTCGGCCAAGGACACACCCATCTAATGGCACTGAAGGCCAATAGCAGCACACGGGGGAGGGGGGACTAATGCTATTCAAATGAAACTTATGCCAGTTTTGCTCCCAGTTGGGCCAAAACGCCCACGCTGTCACTCTTCGGAACACTTCAGTTACTTACTGGACTGTTCGGCCCTTTGTCCATGCACGATACAAGTCCATGCGCGATACAAGTCCTTGTTTGTATTGTTGTTCTCTTCGCGGCAAAGTGTGGACAACCAGGAAGCAGCACTTAACTTCTACTATCTTAGCTTGTCTTGTCTTTTCTTTTCGTTTAGCACTATTGTGCATGCACAGTAACTCCAGGATTCATAGTGATAATTATTACCACTTTTTTTTAAGAAACACAGTAAAATACACTTTAAAATTGTAGAAACATAATTCCATGAATTTATGGAAAGTTACGCAAAAACATCCGTAAACTGGTAATACAGAAAAATTTCAGTGAATTTCTGTGAATTTATGGAAATTTTTAACAGTTAATACAGACCTCATCAGTCTTCTTTTTTCTCTATTTTCTCTCGCTCCTTCTCTCTCTCTCCCCCCTCACCTTATCTCACCGAAACACCCCACTCGACCAACTACTACACTACTTCCTAATTTACCGCCCACTGTCCTACCGCCACTCAACCCATTTTACCACATCCTATATTAATACCCCTCATCATCTGTTGCCACCCCCTGAGCTACCAACACTCTTTCTCTTTTACCACCCTCTGTCCGACAACCACCACTCTTCCTCATTTACTGCCCTATGTCCTAACACCTCCCTTCCTCTTATACTGCACTCTGACATACCACCGCTCTTTCTCTTTTACTGCCCTCTGTACTACTACTACCACTCTTCCTCTTTTACTGCCCCCTCTCCTCCCACCACTCTTCTTTTACTGCCCCCTCACCTCCCACCACTCTTCTTTTACTGCACCCTCACCTCCCACCACTTTCTTCTTTTACTGCCCTCTGTCCTACCATCACTTTCTTTTTTACTGCCCTATGACCTACCATCACTTTCTTTTTTACTGCCCTATGACCTACCATCACTCATTCTTTTTCTGCCCTATGACCTACCACAACTATCTTTTACCGCCGTCTGTCCTACCTTTCTCTTCAACAGCCCTCTGTCCTACCGCCTACCTTCCACTTTTACCGCACCCTATCCTACCACCCGTGTTAATCTTTTATCGCCCTCTGTCCTACCCCCTCCCCTCTACCTCTTTTACAGCCAACTGTCCTACAACAAATTTCCTCTTTTAAAGCCCTCTGTCCTACCGCCTACCTTCCTCTTTTACAGCACCCTATCCTACCATCTGTCTTAATCTTTTACCGCCCTCTGTCCTACCACTCTTCCTCTTTTACCGCCCTCTGTCCTACCACTCTTCCTCATTTACCACCCTCTGTCTTACCGAAACTCTTCCTCTTTTACTGCCCTCCATCCTACCACACCTCTCCCTTTTTTACTGCCTTCTGTACTACCACTGCTCTTTTTCTTTTACTGACCTCTGTCGTACTACCATTCTTCTTCTGTTAATACTCTCTTTCCTCCTACCACTCTTCTTCATTTACTACCCTCTGTCCTACCACTGCTCTTCCTCTTATACTGCCCTCTATCCTACCACTGCTCTTCCTCATTTACTGCCCTCTGTCCTACCACCACTCTTCCTTTTTTACTGCCCTATGACCTACCACAACTCTTCCTTTTACTGCCCTATATACTACCACTGCTTTTCCTCTTTTACTGCCCTCTGTCCTACCACAGCTATTCCTCTTTTTCTGCCCTCTGTCCTACCACCTCTCTTCCTTTTTTACTGCCCTATGACCTACCACAACTCTTCCTCTTTTACGGCCCTCTATACTACCACTGCTTTTCCCCTTTTACTGCCCTCTGTCCTACCACCGCTATTCCTCTTTTACTGCCCTCTGTACCACTGTTCTTCCTCTTTTACTGCCCTATGTCCTAATACCTCTCTTCCACTTTTACTGCCCTCTGTAAATCCACTGCTCTTCCTCTTTTACTGCCCTCTGTCCTACAACCTCTCTTCATCTTTTACTACCCTCTGTCCTACCACCACTCTTCCTCTCTCACTGAACTCTGTCCTAACATCGCCCTTCCTCATACTATCCTCTGTCCTACCATAGCTCTTCCTCTTGTACTGCCCTATGTCCTACCACCGCTCTTTCTCTTTTAGTGCCCTCTGTCATACACCACTCTTCCTCTATTACCACCCTCTGTCCTACCACCACTCTTCCTCTTTAACTACCCTCTGTACTACCACTGCTCTTCCTCTTTTACTGACCTCTGTACTACCACCGCTCTTCCTCTTTTACTGCCCTCTGTTCTACCACTGCTCTTCCTATTACTGCCCTCTGCCCTACCACTGCTGTTCCTCTTTTACTGCCTTCTGTTCTACCACCGCTCTTCCTCTCTTACTGCACTCTGTCCTAACTTCACCCTTCCTCTTACTGCCCTCTGTCCTACCATAGCTCTTCCTCTTGTACTGCCCTATGTCCAACCACCGCTCTTCCTCTTTTAGTGCCCTCTGTACTACTACCACTCTTCCTCTTTTACAGCCCTCTCTCCTCCGACCTCACTTCTTTAACTGCCCTCTGTCCTACCACAGTTCTTCTCTCATTTATTGCCCTCTGTCCTACCGTCCGCTCTTTCTCTTTTACTGTCCTCTGTACTACTACTGAACTCTTCCTCTTTTACTGCCCCCTCTCACCCACCCATTCTTCTTCTTTTACTGCCCTCTGTCCTACCATCACTAATTTTTTACTGCCCTATTACCAACCATCAATCATTATTTTTACTGCCCTATGCCCTACCACAACTCTTTCTCTTTTACAGCCCTCAGTCCTACCTTCGCCCTTCCTCTTATTGTACTGTCATACCACCACTCTTACTCTTTTACTGCCCTCTGTCCTACCACCACTCCTCTTTTTTATCGCCCTTAGTCCTACCACCACTCTTCCTCTTTTACCACCCTCTGTACTACCACTGCCCTTCCTCTTTTACCATCCTCTGTCCTACCGCCACTCTTCCTCTTTTACCACCCTCTGTACTATCACTGGTCTTATCTTACTGCCCTCTGTCCTACCACCGCTCTTCCTCTTTTACCAGCCTTTGTCCTACCACTGCTCTTCCTCTTTTACTGCCCTCTGTCCTACCACCGCTCTTCCTCTTTTCTGCCCTCTGTCCTACCACCGCTCGCCCTCTTTTACTGCCTTCTGTCCTACAACCGCTCTTTCTCCTTTCCTACTCTATGTCCTACCTCCTCTCTTCCTCTATTACTGCCCTATGTCCTACTACCTCTCTTCCAACTTTACTGCCCTCTGCCCCACTACCACTTTTTTTCTGCCCTCTGCCCTACCACCACTCTTCCTCTTTTACCACCCTCTGTCCTACCACCACTCTTTCTCTTTTACTGCCCTCTGTCCTACCACCACTCTTCCTCTTTTTCTGCCCTCTGCCCTACCACCACTCTTTCTCTTTTACCGCCCTCTGTCCTACCACCACTCTTCCTCTTTTACCACCCTCTGTACTACCACCACTCTTTCTCTTTTACCGCCCTCTGTCCTACCACCGCTCTTTCTCTTTTACCGCCCTCTGTCATACCACCACTCTTTCTCTTTTACCGCCCTCTGTCATACCACCACTCTTCCTCTTTTACCACCCTCTGTACTACCACTGCTCTTTCTCTTTTACCGCCCTCTGTCCTACCACCGCTCTCTCTCTTTTACCGCCCTCTGTCCTACCACCTCTCACCCTCTTTTACTGCCCTTTGTCCTACAACCGCTCTTTCTCCTTTCCTACTCTATGTCCTACCACCTCTCACCCTCTTTTACAGCCCTATGTCCAGCACCGCTCTTCCTCTTTTACTGTCACCTAACATTTTACGTTTTTATCCATCCTGCATTTACCATTATTATCTCGAGTGATTCTAAACTTCTGTTACTGGCTTACTAGACCTGCCAAACCTGCATCTATCTGGTGGAGCTTCCACCTAGGCTATGTCCATCAGCTGGAGGTACCCTCACCAATGCTGCAGGCGCTGCTGTTAACCAGTTTGTTTAGTCCGCCCCAGCCATACGGTACCAACTTTCCATGGTGGTTCCCATCTGCCAGACACTTTCCAAAGCCTATCGTTTTAGACTCTGGCCAGACTCCTGTCTCCCGTTTACTCCTGACCTGTCTTCCTTCTGGGGTTTACACCCAACCTCCATCAGTTTGCTCAGTCCCCAGGGTACACAACGAGGAGTTTGGAGAAGGATTGAGTAGGAGAGGCTAGGATGGGTCACTTGGCTTACCCCTCTGTTTTGCACGTCACTATCCCTTCATGTCCCAATGAACATTACATCCAATCAAGCAAACGCAGTATTTGCCAAAAGAAAACTACAAACAAAATCTATTTCCTTCAAATATATATTGTTGATAAAATGCTGGTACAAAATAACCACCTTCCATAAATTTTTGTAAGTATGTGTAACAAGTTCGTGGACTTTATATCTCAATAATCTACACATTCAATAAAACGTTTTAATTATGTATATAATTATAATTTTGTGGACTATACATATACTCGGTAAATTACACTATCCCGACATATACACAAAGCAAATTAATATCCCGCAACTGTAATGCCCTTTGCAGTATTAAATACTAGCATCAACATATGACTCTCAGTACAATTTTACATATGTACATCGATACTGAAGAGCATCAACGGTTGCAGACTTCTGAGGGGCCGCGCAGCTGGCGGGTCAGCTCGAAGTCTGACACCATGAGGGTAGTGCGGCGAGAATGCATTGTGCACAACAAAGCGTCCTCGAAGAAGTTCACCAAGTAAGCTTCTGAAGCTTCCTGCAAGGCCTCCAAGCTTGTTTTGGAAAACCTGCAAGCAAACATTAACATATAAATTACATATAAGGTGACAATGTTAAAAGATGAACATTTGATAAAAAACAGTAAACTGTCTACACTTCTATTTTTACTTAAGAGTGCTGAGGTAACTGGTCAGTTTAATTCATTTAAAAAACACCACTGGCCGGTAAGTCTTTTCAGCAATGGAACACACTGGAACACTATCAACTGCAAACTTCATTACAAATAATGACATCTGTCCTGCCTCAAGTAATGTATTTAGCAATGGATATGGTTTTCGATTTTAATGTATAATTCGAATATTGGATACAAGAAAGTTTCTTGTAATGTCGTGCATGCAAGCGGATGATATACGGGAGAAATTATAATTGTTTCCACTAACAGGAATAGCAAGGTTAAATCTTGCCAACAGTTTTTGGCACATAGCGTGCCATTTTGAATCGTCTGCCTCTACCGAGACTATCTCGTGTTCTGAATATCAGTATTCTCAGATAAAAATATAGCCGCCAACCCAAAAGCCAAATTTCAACTAGCCAGTTTCTTGTCAGTAGTATCGGCCAGTTTCTTGTCAGTAGTATCGGCAGACACTGGAACACTGTTCAGGTTTCTCGTTGCTGCGAGTTAGTAAAATAATTTTATAATTCATAGCCACTGTAGTGTTACACAAACATCAAGAAACTGATTAATTTATATTATGCCAAGAACTTTTTCAGGTTAGCATTCAAAATGCTATAATTATTAGTTTTCACTTTGCATATCTCAAATTTTGTTCAAATATATAATTTAAGACCTAGGATGAAATGTAATAAACTCAATCCAAAACATGATACCGGACAGAATCAATAAAATATTGTTTTAAAACATAGCTAAATTCTTGTTGTGTAAGAATAGTCCAGTAACACATAAGTAATGAACGAGACAAGACTACCGAGCAATGGCGCACACTCCCGCTAGTAGCTGAGAGCGCCCGCCAAATCTATTCGCGTGGCCGCTTTAAGCATGTTGTGTTGAAGCTGTATACATAAAGACACTAAAATTTACACGAGACACAATTGAGCCCTTATAGATATTAACATAATTGGATTGGTTGAAATTGCATAGTTAAACTTACGTAGGGAAATTAATTTACTTGTGCATTCCGCTCCAGTTGGCTTGTTAAGCTGTCTCTCTAAGTCCGAGCTGACACTGTTTATTATTATGACGCACGTAGAACACTTGGATACAACACATTAATTCCTATTCCTATTTTAAGTATAAAAAGTTACCGACGCGTTGCGCGGTCTTTTTAGTTGTTGGGTTGTCGGTCTGGGCCGCTCTCAGCGGTCCAACGTCGTTGAACACTTTTGAAGCACTTCGCGTAATAAATTCGTTTGCCTTGTTTGTGGGTGCTCAATAATTCGCTAAAAATATGGAGACTGCCTCTCTATATTTAGTTTAGTTGCCCTAGCAACTCCCGCACTGTCTGTTTCAGGCGACATTCGTTCCGGCATTTATGCACTTCGTGATCAGCGACAGCGTAATGCTTGTCGTAACGACCAATGTCCCTTGTTGAGCTGGCGTTGGGGTGTGTTGCGGTGGTGTTACTTGGATGTTTCGCTTTAAATCTGGGCTCTTTCTTTTGTATTAGCTCGCTAACCACGTGGCCGCATTAATCGCTCAGTTGGTCCCGTCAGTACCGGTGCATGCAGGGTGCCTTCCGAATGCCACGGGCCGTTGTCGGGTATACTGCCCGTGATGCTGGTGTGTGTGTGTTGACGAACGGTCGCGATGCACTCGTGGGCTGTTGAGCGCACTTCAACTTCCGTCATCACATTAAAATTGTTCCTTAACAATCACATAAACAAGAGGAGCTGTTAGCATTCACTCCCACAAATGATATTCAATTAACTGTGAAGACTACGAAGCACTCTAAAATGTGGAAAACCTGGCATCCTTCGATTCACTCGTGACTGTACCCATACTACACAAGTTCCTACAACATAGATGCCTCTAGAAGTATTAAGTATGCTGACAGTCATTAAAACTGTTACACCACCACATTCAAGGAATGCCTGGAGCTGGTAGGATGACGTGGTTAGTTGTTCAGCCGAATGATACAGCACGCATAACAATGGCACAGATACATGGGATACACAAACTGTCGAAGAGCTGCTATGTGGTATAACCAGTGTTTATCCCTCACCCACTGGTAAGCCTCGTCAAGAAACATTACAAACAGATTGCCAAAAATGACCTCAGGAGAATCGTGGGATGTCAGCAAAGTGGATTAGCCAGCTTTGAAAATGGTTAAGACAATTAAAGAAATGCAAACACGGCGAAGCAGGTAGGGGATAAGTGAAACATGGGGTGACGAGCTAAGCGGTGTGCAGCTAGCCAGCAATCATGTTGGACCAACGAGCACACTGACAAACACCTGAAGAACACAGCAATTACTGACGGTACAGCAGCATATAAGACACACAAGAGTTCAGACAAGTGGCACATCAAATCTGTATCGATTCTCATAGTTAATTTTCATCACTGGGAGTCTTATTAAAGGCCCCCAAGATCTTGTCCAGAATCGCTCTGGTAAACCATTTTCGAGAAATCTCGACTCAAAATTTTGAAGAAGCTGTGTAATTCTGCAGGCGGAAGCAATTAATCTGCCACATGTTGTGACTTCATCCACTAATATTATGTTCCAGAAACCCGAAAGAGGCCCCACAAGCAATGTGAAACTCACTATAAATTAAAATCGGTGGAATTTTCACAGTTTCAATAAGTTGCAAACCTTTTTCACTGGCGAATCTGTTTTTCTGTCTATATTCTCTGATAAAAACAGTGAGAAAATAACAGACTGGGTAACATATTCAATTTGTACACATGTTTAACTAATTAATCAACGCAATTTTACTAAACTATCTGAAATGTGAGCACTACAGTTTAAATTTCTAACTAAAATGTCATATAAACAATGTCACATGATTTTAAGCTACCGGTATGTAATAAGTTTATCATTCCATGGAAAATCACCAAAGAGATGGGTTCAGAGTTTGGATTCCCTCTCAATGGAAAATAGTCATGAGTCATGATGTGAAGTTCAGACGAGAAGTAGTTTGTAATTTACAGAGTGATATTGGGAATTCCTAAAGAGAAATATTTCATGTCAAAAGCAGTCCAATTCGACATCTGAGGTGGAAGAAAACCAAAGAAAATGAAGTATTATGGCAAGAGTCGTCAAAGCCACAGTGAAAAAACAGAATCTATTAAGATTTCCGACTGTGGCGAAAGCCAAGAACGGCATGGTAGTGTCTAAACAAGAGATTAGATAGAACTTTCCATGAAGAAAAATACTGAATGTTTAGAGGAGGATAAAAGCAAAAGGATACGACGTAAACCAGCTTGGATGGAAAGTGGCGAATTCCTAATTTTAGCAGAAAGTAATTCTGATGAATACAAAAATCCAACTCATTCTCTGAAGTACTGACAATCGAAAAAGAGATGTGGATGCGAGCATTCTATGAAGAAATTGAATCTTTAAAGCAAAATGACACATGGATTCTGCTTGAACATCCAAAAGATACAAAAGTTTTGAAAAATCGCTGGGTTCTACCTTTAAAAATTTCAAGCAATGGAAGCACTCGCTATTTAGCTCGATGGGTAGACAAAGACTTTATCCAACGGCAAGGAACTGATTATGAGGAAACTTTTAGTCATGTTGCATGTTATGACACCATTCGGGCCTCGTTGGCTGCAGCTGCTGCAAAGAATGTGAAATTGGAACAATTCAATGTTAAAACAGCATTCCTGAACGGAATACCAGAAGAGGATGTGTATCTAGAACAACCAGAAGGTTTCAATGATGGTACTGGACGAGTGTGTCTTTTGAAGAAAAGTATATGTGTACTTAAACAGGCACCACATTGTTGGCATAAGCGATTTATAGAATTCATGAAGAAAGCTGGGTTTGAAAATAGTACAGCAGATCTTTGTCTCTTTTCACAGACAGGACAGCAAAAACCGATTATATATCGCAATCTATGTCGATGATGGTTTGATTGTCAGCGAAGACAAGAATTAAATTGCTGATTTTTTAAAAACTCTTCAACAATAATATCAAACAGGTTCTTTTGACAATTTCCTTCGCATGAAGATTAACTAAAATTAAAGTGTATCAATAACGATCAGTCAAGAAAAATTACACAACAAGAATGTAAACAGTGAAGAAAATTACATCGGTGAAGAAATTTCATCAGATGTGCCTTATCGTAAGGCAGTATGGTGTCTTACGTATCTTTCAACAGCATATCTTTCCGATATTGCCTTCGCAGTGAATAAAGCTTATAGATCTACGGAGAAGCCAACAACCTCAGATTGGAATCTAATTAAACACACATGTTGATACCCGAGAGGAACTGCTAAGTCTTGGCATAATGTACAATAAAGAAGAATTGAATGTCTACAGTGATGCTGATTTCGCTGGCGATAAGACAAGACGATCAACAACTGGAATCGTTGCGACATTTTCTGGAGAGCCATATCATGCACTAGACAGCTACATAGGGCAGTTGCAACTTCTACAACTGAAGCAGAGATTATCTCAGCAAGTGTAGGTGCAAAGAAGTTATTTAGTTAAAACGCTTGCTGAGTTAACTAACTTAAATGCCAAAACTACCCCCAAAACTTTACATTAATAATGTTTTGCAACAAATGTACCAAAGAATCCCGAATTTCATCAACGGTCGAAACATTTAAGGTTCGAAACTTCTATGTGCGTGACAAGCTTTTAAATCATGAAATCACACTGAAACATATAGAAGGGAAGAACCAGTTGGCGGACTTTTTGACTAAACCTCTTGAGCGCATCCGCTTTGGATTGTTGCGAGAAAATTATAGCATGCTGGTGAATGAATAGTTATGTAAATCCAGTACACATATTTTATTTTTGGAGGAAATTTATAGATAAAAAATATGGTCTCGCAACAAGAAAAAGAACAGTCATGAAAGGACAATGTTTTTTTACATATATTATCTATGGAACAGAAGTGTTATGTGCGTATGCTGGTTTTTTTTTATAGGTTTCAATGAATACCTGCATTAACAGTAAATTCATAAAGCTTCCACGAAATTATTATTATTATTATCATCGACAACTAAGCCCTCTTCCGCAACATGGAGCAGCATAGCACTGAAGTACTGCAGTTGGTGCTTACCTGAGTGTTGTAAAAGAGTATTTATAAGTAACCTCCATTGCTATTTGCTTCACAACATCAACGAATCTATTACGAGGAATCAAAAAGTTTTCGGTATTCTGATAATGCTTTATCTCTTCCAGAGCCCTCTCACCAGGCTTCTTCCGCGTTGACGTCTGGAAAGCAAACAAACGTATTAGCAGAGTCAAGTCTCACAAGGTCAGCAAAATTGTTTTTATTTATGTCGTTTGTTGAATGGAGTGCCACCAAATGGTAAATGCCAAATTAGGATGGAACTAATACCTTTATACGAATGCAGAGATTAAAAATGTATAGTTTCATATAGTTTATTATTTAATTTATTTACATATACATATGTATACATAGTACACAAAGCGAACAATATTTCGGATAGGTGGGCGTGGAAATTACTCCCAAGGCCTCCCTTCATGCCATAATATCCCAGTGTCTCCCTCTCGTATTTAGGTTTAGTATAGTCTGCTACCTTATTTATAATATGTAATCTTTAAATGTGTGCTGGCAGGGAGACTGGACACAAAATAGGCTGTTGTCTATTGACTGCTCATGTAGAGCTAACATTACAGATTAAAATTAAATATATATATATATATATATATAAATTCCCAGAGGATAGTCTGTTAATAAAACATTTATATGAGGCAGAGTGAAAATTACGATTTATTATATAAAATACTGGGCAGTTTAAATATACAAGAAACATTGAATTACAACATTCTCATTACAATTATTTATTATTTGCTATAATATACAGGGCTATGCAAACCCTTTGAAATATTATACTTTCCTATAGGTACCCACGTACATACTAACATTTATCTACTTGAAAACATTATTAAATTATGAAATTAATTATTAAGTTCGTTGTATAAAGTCAAAAGTATAAAATCCCTGGATGACAAATGTGGTACGTAACAAAATCAAAGTTTATGTGGCTACGTAGAACTTAGCTGAACGTATAACATAGCGACGAGTAGACGTCCAAAGGAAGGACATGATGA